>CM059484.1:1731882-1874382 GCA_030408155.1 Lophura swinhoii
GGTGAAACGAGAGGGAAATGGGGCAGCAGCTGTGTGTGCCTACACGTGGCTGCCCAGGGAGGCTCCTGGTTGGGTTGAGGTGCAGAGGCTTCGAGTCGAGGCAAGTCCTGGAGCAGTGGGCAAAGCCTCTGATGTCGGGGATGAGCGAGCCTGGCTGTGCTGGGTGCAATGGGGATCACAGCTGTGCTGCCCATCTACTCTGAGTGGGGATGAGGAGCCTCGTGGGGCTCCCAGCCCCATGGGTTGCCCTAGGGAGGAGAACAGCCCCATATCTGTTGGGGGAGAACTCTGAGAGGCCTCGGCTCTATGCGGGATGGGGTCTGACACAGGTGGGGAGGGTGAGGGAGGGGCCTCAAAGCCGACCCCTCTCTTTCCCAGCTCCCGCTACCCAGCGACCAAAGATCTGACCGCTGACAAAGCCTGACCTGACCCAACGCAGCCCAAGATGGACACCGGTGTCATTGAAGGTGGATTAAATGTCACGCTCACCATCCGGCTACTCATGCATGGAAAGGTACGTGTGTTTCCCCCCACCGAGACCCCCCCAAATCCAGCCAGCAGCGCTCGATGGCAGTGCTCCCTCATCCCCCCCCCACTGCCTCGTGGCCGCCATTAGCCAGTGGTGTGAGGAATGTGCTCCTTGGCACCCAGCCGGGGCTCGGGCAGCTCGTGACGACCGAGGCAGCGCTTTAAAAGCACAGCACATCAATAAAAATAACAGCGGGGGGGGGGTTGGGAAAGAATGAGTGCAACCGTGGGTGCGATGTCAGCGTGGTTGAGAGGCTGTCCAGGAGTTTGTTTTGCCCCCAAAAACTGCATTTTATCCTCTGTAGTTGGGAGCTGTGGGGATGCCGTTGGTGCTGGGGGAGTTCTTTCAGCACTTCCTAATTGTTGCTTTTGTTCCCCTCCCAGGAGGTCGGCAGCATCATTGGGAAGGTAAGCGAGCAGCAAACCCCCCCCTTCCCAGTGCTCCCCCTTGCCCCCCACCCAGCGCAGCCACGCTGACACCTCTCCCTTCTCATTTTCTTTCACAGAAAGGGGAATCCGTGAAGAAGATGCGCGAGGAGGTGAGCCTTAGGGCTGGGGGTGGAGGGGGGGGGGGCTGAGGGGTCCGTAGCGCTGCCAGCCTTGAAAGGAATTTTCTGGCGGCGCAGCACCGGCAGCAGATGGAGCCGGTGGGCGCAAGGCATGCTGGGAGATGTAGTCAGGGCTGGGGCAGGAAGCCAGCATGGCTAAGATGGCTGCCGGGCGCTGAGCCGAGGGAGGAGGGCGGCCTCGTGGCTCTGCGGGGCCCTGACGTCCCACGCTGCTTCCTTCCCACAGAGTGGTGCTCGCATTAACATCTCAGAAGGGAACTGCCCCGAGCGGATCATCACCCTTGCCGGCCCCACCAATGCCATCTTCAAAGCTTTTGCGATGATCATTGACAAACTGGAAGAGGTGCGTCTCAGCCCTGAGCTTCCCCTGCGTGCTACAGGGATGATGCTCAACCTTTTTTTTTTTTTTTTAATTATTTTGTTTTTATGGACAAATTTGCCCTGGTGGAGCTGCTGTGCAGGGCTGGGGTCTGCCCCACAGCTCCTGGGGGGCTGGAGCAGCCTCATGATCCTCCCCATGGGTGAGGAGTGTTCTCCCAGCAGGGGCTGATCTTTGCCCTTCCCTCTGCAGAGTCCAGGGTCCAGGTATGATTTTTCCCTCCTGAGTGCTCAGCCAACCTTAAGTGCCTGCTTGCTGAGCGTCGGAGCCCTGTGGTGATTGCCCAGGGCTGGGAACTCCCTGTGACCACCACTAAAACAGCATCAAACAGAGCGGGGCTTTGAATCCCTGCTTGTCTTGTTCTTCTGGACTGTTCTGCTGCTTCCCTGCCTGCATGTTTCTGTGTGCAGTGGGGTTCAGCCCGATATCCAGCCCTGCTGAGGAGGGGTCTGGGGGTCCTGCAGCACTGAAGGACAATCTGCATCACAACCCTGCTCCTGCAGAACTGCTGATTCTCAGTGGGATGTTGATCTGAATCCCAGCTATGGGAGTCAGAGCCTGCTCAGGGCTGTGGTTGAGGAACTTCGGGCTTTTTGGAAGGGTGAGCTCCTTGGCCCTCCCATCTCTTGTGGGACGCAAAGCTCCTGGTGCTTTATCCCTTTGGATTCAGGACCCCCTTCCTGTCAACACATCAGACCCCTGTGCTCATGGGAACGCCCAAAAAGCTGTGAGTCCCAAACTGCTGCTGTGTCCTGGGAGCTGACATCCTCCTGGCTCTCACTGCTGGTGCTCTGAGCCTGGGGCTCAGCAAAAGCTTTTCTTTTAGTAGGTCAGCTGAGCCCAGCCGTGTGCCTCCCCTCCCCCTGCCCACATATGACTGCTTTAATCAGCGCCCAGCTTGTTTTCACTGAGCTTTCATCCCCATTATGGCTCAGAGCTGAACTGGGAGCTGTCTGCAGGGGGAGGCTGAGCCCCCAGCCCCTCATCTCTTCAGCACGGCTGGTTCCCATTTAGCTGTGGCTTGACCCAATGCCTCTGCATTGGGCTGGTGGGGATTAAGCCCCCATTTCACCAATACAGCAAGCCACAGAGTTTGGCTGCTTTCACCTCAAAAATGTGGCTGTGTTGATTCCAGCACATTAACAAAGCCCTGAAAAATGGGATCTGGGATGTTCAGACGTCACCTTGGAGCAAACTAGCCCCATTCCTCTGGTGAGGGTCTTGCACCAGACTGGCCCCTCTGAGCAACTCCTCTTCCTCACAGGACATCAGCAGCTCCATGACCAACAGCACAGCTGCCAGCCGGCCCCCGGTCACCCTCCGGCTCGTGGTGCCTGCCAGCCAGTGCGGCTCCTTGATTGGAAAAGGAGGCTGCAAGATCAAGGAGATACGAGAGGTGGGTGCTGGCTGCCCTGCTGATGATGTGCAGGGCCTGGTGCGTGGCGGAGGGGGCAGGAACTTGCGTCTGCCCTGCATAAGTGGAACTGCATAGTGTAGAGGCAGCATCATTTGGCCCTTTTTAAAAAGCTCCTTGTATTTTTAGTGCTTGTGAAACTGAGACTGGGTCAGAGCCTCCCCTTCCCGGCACTGTCCCCTGGAGCGGGGGTGCTTGGGTTCCTGCTACTCTCAATTCCTTTCCCTAGGCTTTTTCCCAGCTGGCGGGGGGGGGGGGGAATGCATGCCACCAGCCTGCCAAGCCCCCAGCTCTCAGTGAGAAAGGCATGTAATGCTTCTTAGTGTTGAGTGCCACTGACCCTTGGCTGCCAGGGATTAACCCTGTCCGGTTCTGCTCGCAGCAGAGATGGGCTTGACTTGGGTTACAGAGGAAGGCCGCAGCCTGATTCCTCCTCCTGACCGAATTATTTCCAGCTAGGATTAAAAGGCATTATTTTGAGGGAGAAGGGGGGCACTTCTAGCTATGTATAACTTGGCCACGAGGCTGCTGGATGCAGTGAGCTCACTGTCCTCCCTGGGTCTGACCGTTTATTTTTATCCTTAAACTTTGCAGAGCACAGGGGCACAGGTCCAGGTGGCAGGAGACATGCTGCCCAACTCGACTGAGCGAGCCATCACCATTGCTGGGATCCCACAGTCCATCATTGAGTGCGTCAAACAGATCTGCGTTGTCATGCTTGAGGTAGGGCCCCCCCAGCTGTGTGTCGGGCCCTCTCCCTGGGGACACGTGTGAGGCACAGGGATCCCTCTGCCCTTTCTTGGCCGCAGCCCTCCTGACCAATAGAAACCCCTGAGGACAGAGGAGCGGCTGCTGGGGGATAAAAGGATAGTTGGGGATTACAAGTGAGGCTTGGAGCTACTTTAAGCTGGGGTCGAGCCAGTCCTCTTGAGCTCCTGCCAGCTGATGGTGCTGCTTGCTGCCCTGGTGAGCAGTGACACCGAGCAGCAGCGTCTCCCTGTCCCAGCACGGTGCTGCAAGCCTCCCTCTGCTCAGCGTGTGGAGCAGAGAATAACTAGGATTGTTTGTAGCCCTCGGGGCTCAGCCAGGCTCTGTGCCCTCCTGGGAGCAGACTTGCACTTGAAGCGAAGCGTTGGGTGCTGGGAGGGGGTGGCTGGCAGCGCTCGGTGCCTGATGTCCCTTCTCTGCTGTCACCCAGTCTCCCCCGAAGGGCGTCACCATCCCGTACCGACCCAAGCCATCCAGCTCTCCCGTCATCTTTGCAGGCGGTCAGGTAAGGCCTCTCCTCAGCTTGTGGGGTGCTGGGAGGGGAGGGGTGTCTGTGTGGCAGGGGGGGTGGGGGATAAACAAGCTGCCACACCGCCAGCGCACATCAGCTGCTCTGCGTGCCTGTCACCCACACCGCTTCCTCTGGCATGGAGCAGCTCTGCTTGGCCTCGGCCTCCCAGAGCCTGCTCCGAGCCTTCCTCGCTGAGCCTGCTGCGGGAGGCAGGAGGGCAGAGGCAGGGAGGGAGC
The DNA here is from genome assembly GCA_030408155.1 of Lophura swinhoii. Classification (NCBI taxonomy): domain Eukaryota; kingdom Metazoa; phylum Chordata; class Aves; order Galliformes; family Phasianidae; genus Lophura; species Lophura swinhoii. The sequence continues at coordinate 1,736,288 of CM059484.1, forward strand.
TGGGAGGGTTAATTTGGGGAGGGGGGGTGGTATTATCAAAGTGCTCCTGAAGCAACTGGGGGGAAATCCCGACATGGTTGGTGGTTGGGGATTTGAATTGGGATGGGACTCCAGCTGCCAAAGCCAGTTGTCCCTCTCTGGGACTGGCTCCGAGGACTCGGTGCGACCTGTGTGGGTGACTGGCCCAGAGGTTGAGGGTTCTCTGCTCTCTGGGGCTGGCTCTTAGGGTACAAAGGCTCAGCCTGTGCCTTGGGCAGGGTTGGGGTGTAGAAAAGCTTCGTCTTGGCGAGGGGAGGGCGTCAGATAGAAGTAGCCTTAAGGGGTCAGTGATGCAGCCCTTCTTGTGCTGACCTGATCCCGGGGAGTCGCTTGCTCCCCCCTGCCCTGCCTCGGGGAGGGCAGCTGTCTTGGGCCACCCCAATGCTGTAGCCATGGAGCCAGGCGCTGCCGTTACAGGCGACAGGGCTCCCTTGGGGTCCTGTCTGCTGTAAAGCTCCGAGTCCCAAAGCTTTTTGGGGATGTGCTGGTCCCCACTGGGTGAGAGAGGAGGTTGGGGTGTGGGGGTCACCGCTTCCCACCCCTCAGTTCCCAGGGCTGCCATTACCCCATTACCGCTTGGAGCAACACAGGGCAACTCGCAGATGCATCTGCTGCCTCCGTGCTGCCAGGGAGGCCCCCCCCCCCCCAGGGTGGGTGCCTGATGGGGGGGCCCGGAGCCCCCTGCCATCAGCCTTGGGTCCTGCTGTAGGGCAGAGCCATGGCCACACAGACCGGATCCGATGCTGCAGCTGGGGTGGAGAGCTGCTGGCAGCCTCCCCTGGAGCCGGGCCTCCGAGTGCCACGCTTGTGTGGGGACGGAGCTGCTGCCGTCCCCTCCCCACCCTCGCCTCAGCACCCCCACCCCTCGCCCTCCCTGCCTCTTCCTTCCCCCCCTTGACCCTGGTCAGCCCCCGCTCTCCGACAGCTTCTCCTGCCACTCTGCACCCGGGGGGGAGCGCCGGGCGAAGCCACCCGCGCCCTTTGCCAGCGGAGGGTCGTACCGTGCAGCCCCCCCGGCAAGGGAGCCGGCCGCCATCCCCCTTAGAGCAGTGAGGAGCAGGCTCCCGACAGCCACGCATCTCTTCCTTCCCTTTCCCTTTTTCTCCCCTCCTTGTCTTCCACCCCTCTCCCCCGGCCCAGGGCCAGCCCGCTGCAGCCGTCCGGGCCCGCTCCTGGTGGTGTTGTGCTCTGTCTCGCAGCTCAGAGTCGTGCGTAGAGCAGGGTTAGCCCTCGAAAGCAGAGCTAATGTCGATGTGACTTTGGTGTTAGCGGAAGGTTTCGGATTGACAGCCCTGGAGACTGAAGTCCTCTAATTTATCCACAGGACAGGTACAGCAGCGGCAGTGCGAGCTACCCCCACACCGCCCCATCCATGTGCCTCAACTCTGACTTGGAGGGACCACCTCAGGAGGTGAGAGGGGAGTTCAGTCTCCACGGCCCGTTCAATCCTTGGCCTCTCTGAGACTGCCAACAAGGGTGGCATTCCCTGTCCCCGTCCCCCAAAACCCGTCACGGTGGCTTTTGTGCTGTGGACTCCTGTCCACTTGGGAACTGGACTCTGAGCCCACCAACCTCTCCTCACGCAGGCCACCCGGCAGCCACTGCATGGCAACGAACTTGGGCCAATTCCAGCCTGGGCTGCAGTTCTTCCGGTGACCTGGAAGTGAGGCTGTGTACCCCCCTCTCCCCTGCCTCTCCTGTCCCCCCTGCCCGGCCCCCCACCTTAGCCAGCCAGGCCCCAGCCAGTGACTCGCCCTTTCTGGGTAGCTTCAGGAGGAATCTGAAGTCTGTGGCTGTCCCTTAACCTCGAGACGAGGAATTGGCAGGTCAGGCGCTCAGCCTCGTTACCCCCCGAATGCCTCTCTTTGCCTTGTCTAGCATCGGTAGCCAGCTCCAGCAGTGACCTCTAGCTTGCCCGGCGACGTTTCCTAGGCGTGCGGAGTGACGAGAGGACTCGGAGCGGGACTTTTTGGGGGGCTGCTGGGCCGGGGAAGGAGGGGCCGGGAGCTAGCAGGGCTGGTGGGCGCTGGAGACCCTCCCCTGTCGGCGAGGCGAGGGGCGCAGGGCTAGAAGCATTGTCGGACTCCACCACACCATACATCTTCATCAAGATCCCAGCCGTTCTGTTTGTCTGCCACCTTTTTTTGGGGGGGACGGCGCCATACTGTCCACTCCCTCCCTGTACTGCCACCTAAGGCCAATTCGAGTACCTTCCCGTCTAGAAACTGCTTGGTACAGCATTATCCGTCCCCTGCCTCTCCCTGCCCCACTTCCCTTGCCCGGAGAACTCTCCGCCTTGGCTCTCTGACTTCCTGGCTAGTTGAAATGTCTGTCCCTGGGTGGCTGTCCGATGGTTGTTAATAGGACTGTTTTCCTCCTTTTGTAGGCCTATACCATTCAAGGACAGTATGCCATTCCACAGCCAGATGTAAGTTTTTGTTTACACTTCTTGTCTTGAAATCCACCCTTCTTCCCCCTTCCAAAATTTTCTCTGTGCTTTCTCGATTCGAGCTGTCAGCTTGGGCTGAAACTCGATCTGATCCGAACTCCCCCCCAAAAAACTTCGCCCTCCTGCAGCCAGCTTCACCTGGTCACAGATCTCTCCTTTTCCCACCCTCCCCTTTTCTCTCTGACATCACCCTCCTCCGTTTTTCTGCTCCCTCCCCTCACCGACACCACCACCACCTCCCCCCTGGCTGGCATTTCACTCCAGCTCCGGCTTTCCCTCCCCTCTTGAATTTGGCACACGTCCCATCCAGGGACATCACAGCGCATGACGGGACGCTGTCACGGTGGCTCTCCTGGGGCAGGGGACAGCTGAGCCGTCGCAGGTGGCAGTGGAGGGGGGGATCTGGCCTGGCCCAGGCTGCTGCCAGCCTGCGGGGGCCGCTGGGTACAGGAGAACAGTCCAGGTGGTGGCCACCCCCCCCCCTTTCCCTCCCTCACCGTGGGTGCTGTCCCTGCTTGCTGGGATGCCGCCCTCCTCTGGCAGCCATGCTCATCCCGTAGGCTCGTTGCAGGCTTGGCGGGGCTGATGTCTTCTCCTGGCGCCCTTAGAGCAGTGAGGGGGGGCTCTGGCAAGGAGGGGTAGGAGGAAGCTGTGCTCTGAGCTGCTGCAGGGGCCGCGCACCGCCCCAGGCTCCATCCTGACCTCCCTTCATCACATCCCTCTCCCCATGCTGCTCCCTGCATGGTGTGGTGTGAGCACCCTGTGGTCTCATTTCTCCTCTCTGCTCGTCTCCCTGAGCTCCTCTCATAGCTCCTTGCTTCTCCTGGGGGGTGGGCGCAGCCCCCCAGCCCACTCCTGGCCGAGGGTGGGGGGAGGCCTTTGGTGCCGCTCGCCGTGTCCGTGTGCCTGCCGCGTGGTCCTGGCCCTGCTGGGCTTGGGAAATAGCTAACATCAGCCTTTTTTTTTTTTTTTTTCTCTTCCCTCTAGCTGACCAAGCTGCACCAGTTGGCAATGCAACAGTCACACTTTCCAATGTCTCATGGCAACACTGGATTCAGTGGTATGGAAACTCCTTCTCTCCTCTGTACGCTAATGTGGGCCGAAGGCCAACTTGGGAGCTGGGCTCCCCTCTAAGCAGGGCCTCTGCACGGGGTCTCGTGTGCTCAAAAAATAAAAACAACCAACACCAAACAAACCCACAAACCCACAGCCTGAATGATGATGTCTGGCCAGGTAACCATCTCTGTCGTGCTGCCTCTGGGGGCAACTGTGGTCTCTGCCCCCTCCCCCTCCCCGTAGAGGGCAGATCAGTGAGCAGGCAGGGCCTCCATACTGCTTTCCTCCCTCCCACCCTGTCCTTCACGGCTCTGCCAATGCTCTGGGGACCCCCCTGGCCTGCAGCACCTGCTCTCTCTCCTCCAGCTGCTCCAGCCTTGAGCAGGCAGCTGCTGAGTTGCACCAAATTTGCTGTAGCGTTTGCTAAGGTGGCTGCATTTCCATTTGGGGCTCTAAACATAAGACAGCCAAACTCATTGTCACTTATGTCTTAACAGGCATTGAATCCAGCTCTCCAGAGGTGAAAGGCTATTGGGGTAATGATTAAAACACAAAATCTGTAGTTTATTGTGTATTAATACTGACCGGGGTCTCGTTCTCCCTGTTAAATGCTGCCCGCCTTGTGCACGGGTGGGAGGGGCAGGGGGGGGCCAGGGGAGCTGCAGGAGGGCTGGAGGTCCTGGATGCCCCTCAGGAGCTGTCAGGTTGCACTCTGGATTCTGGAGAGCAGAACTTTGCTAGAGGGCTCAGCTGTGTGGTGTGCGATGCTGTTAGAAAGCCTTGAGCACATTTGAGCCCCCCACAATTCACCCATAGGCAGCCCACCCCCATCTCCCCTCTTCCCTGCCCCCACAAACCTTTTGCCCCGGATTGCATCCAGCAGTGCAGCCCCTGCCTGGCGCTGCAGGGATCACTGCTGTGTCTGCACTGAGCTGCTGCTCCCCTGCCAGGACCCTGCAATGAGGTCTCAGCTCCTGGAGTGGGGCAGGGGGGCAAAGTGCAGAGTAAGAAACCTGAGCAGCAGCCTGGTGGGGGCCCGACCTGGCACTGCCCTGCTGGGGTGAGGGAGCGAAACGCTCGGAGGCTGCAGGTGTGGATGATGGCCCCATGGAGATGGGGTGCTGCTCTAGGACTGCCCCACTGCAAAGGAGAGCTTGTGGTGGCAATGAGGGGAGAAATAGGGGGTGGGGGGGGCAGCAGGTGAGTGGGGAGGAGGAGAGGGGAGTGGGGCTGGATTAACTTCACCGCTTGCTCTCCCTTCCCCTCCTGTCTGAGCTGTCTCCCAGGTGGCTGTGAGGCCAGCAGTGAGTGCTGGCTGCCCGCTGTGCCCGTGTCCCCCGCCGCCCCCCCTGACCCTCTCCTGCTTTGTCTCTGTCTTTTAAACAGGTTTGGATGCTTCTGCTCAAACCACCTCTCATGAACTCACCATTCCAAATGATGTGAGTATCAGCGCCCTCCTCACTGAGGGGTAGGGTGGGGGGGGCTCAGCAGAATCTGTGCCCCTATGAGATGGGGTGTGAGGCTGCTCCTCCCTGCCTGCAGAGGGGCTCAAGGCAGTGTTATGAGTGATGGCTTCACCCCAAACAGCTCCTTGGGCTGCTCTCTTCATCCCTCTTCTTTCCAGCCAGACTTAAGGCAGAAATCTCATACATACCTCTTTTTTCTTCTGCCATTTTAAATTGAATCACAGAATGGCTTTGGTTGGAAGGGACCTTAGGGGTCACCCAGCTCTAACCCTGTGCCCTGGGCTGCTCCCACCCATCAGCCATGCGGGGATCCCTCTGTGGCCCCGAGCTCCTCCTGGGAAGGAGCACCCACAGCTCTGGGTGCAGAGCTCCCTCCCCACAGTTTCAGTTTGAAGCCGTTCCCTCTCGTCCTGTCACTGTCTGCCCATCTCAGAAGTCTCCTTCTAAAGGAGTACTGGAAAGGGTTTAAAGCCCTCCTGGGAGCCATCAACCCCACCTCTGGGTGATGCTCCCTATGGGTGATGAAGGGGGATGGGGTGCCCTGCCCACTGCTGATGAAGCTGCTAACGAAGCCGCTGTCTCCCCGCAGTTGATTGGCTGCATCATTGGGCGTCAGGGCGCCAAGATCAATGAGATCCGCCAGATGTCCGGGGCGCAGATCAAAATTGCCAATCCAGTGGAAGGATCTACTGACAGGCAGGTTACCATAACTGGATCTGCAGCGAGCATTAGCTTGGCCCAGTATCTAATTAATGTCAGGTGAGTCTCTGTGATGAAGCAGTGTGGGGGGGGGGAGGGCTGGGACCACCCTTGTGCCCCCAAGCATGAGTGGAAGGGGCTTCCCTCCCCACCCCCCTCATCCCTGTGCCCTTCCTTCCCCTTCCCCACGCCTGCCCCCCCCCTGCTGCGATCGCCTCCTGCTCTGTGGGAAGTTGTAGGATGAGGGAAGGCTGCTGTGGGGCTGAGGGGACCGTGGGGTCCCCGGAGCTGTGTTTGGGATTTCAGCAGTTTGGGTTGCGTGGTGCGGATCCGTGGCTTTCTGTGCTGAGGGCTTCTGGGGGTGCTGCAGCTGGGGGGGATCGAGGTGGGATCCCCAGCACCTCCCAGTGGGATGTGGGGATCCCAGGGATCCCGATGGATGCAGGCAGTGTCGGCCCTGCAGCTGTGAGCCCTCGGGGACCGCTGGGTTTCCCGTGGGATCTGCAGTGCTGTGGGGTGAGGGATTGGGCCCTCACGGCTGCGCTGAGGCCTGCGGGTGTGTGGATGTGTCCCATGGTGAGCGTTAGGGCCGGAATTAGGGTTCATTGGGACCCTCAGCTCTGTGGATACTGGAGATGAGTGGTGGCTGTGGGGTGGCACTGGGGCTGCGGGGCTCTCCCTATGGAGGAGCAGCCCCACTTTTGCTCCTCTCGGCTCCGTGCTGCGCTCCCCCCCTCCCCGAGCCGGGTTTCGCTGTTTGTCCTGTGCTTCCTCTGTGCTCTTCCCACCCACCCACCCATTTTTTTGTTCCTTTTCTCCTCTGTTACAGTTTAGAAAGCGCTAAACCCTCCTCCCAGGCAGCCTCCGTCACGATCCCTGACCACCTCAGCATCAACCTCTCTCAACCCTCCACCCCTTCTTCTTCTTCCTCCTCCACCACCACCCCCTCGCTCGCCACAGCGGGGGCCTCCGACGCGCCCGCCAGCCTCCCCAACCCTCTTCCGACCGCCCCTTGTGTCTCCAGTCTGCTTGGCATGAAACCTGTCCCTCTCCTGGCTCTAAATGTTGTGTCTGCTGCTAAGGGTGCCTCCGCCCCGGCCGTGCCGTGCGTTACTAACAAACTGAAAGCGGAAAAGCAGAGGTTCTCTCCTTACTGAGCCATAGGGCGGCGCTGCCCCATGCGGGCAGCTCAGATCTCATTTCCCCTCTGGGTTTTTCCCCCCCCCCCTCCTTCTCCTCCCATTGTGATGTTTCTTAGACCCCCACTTTTCTGACCAGGGCTGCCCATTGCTTTTCCTATCCCTGTGCCCTGGGGTGCAGTGCTCCATTCCCCACCATCCATCCCACTAGAGCTTTGTAGCCCTCGGTTTTTTTGGTTTTTTGGGTTTTTTTTTTTCCTTCTTCTTTTCCATTTTTTAGTAGCTCGGTTGCAATCGCGTGGGTTTGGGGTGGGGGGGGGGGCAGAGAGAGAGAGGGGAGGGGTGGGGGGTCGTTACCGAATAAACGAGTCTGGATTTAATTGCATTCCCGATTCCGTTGCCCACGGGGCTCGCGGCCTCGCTGTCTCTTTAATGTCTGTACCTGTAATAAAGTTGCCACGGTGAGAATGTGCTCTGCAGCTCTGTGCGGGGGGGGGGGGGGGGTCGAGCCGAGCCCCACGTGTGGGGAGGGGGCCCGGAGGGGTTCCTTGTGGCAGAGGGGGGGGGGGGGCTCACAGCCACCCTCCATGGGGCGGCGCTCTGTGCCCCCATTTCAGGGAGGGGAGGAGAGGCTTTGAGGTGCAGCTCTGGGGCTGTGCTTCGGGGGTGCTGCGCTGTGTTTTTCCCCCCCTCCCCACTTCCTGCTGCTCCCTGAGGGCTCCTCATGGGTTCCCCGTTCTCTGCTGCCCCCTCCCCTCCTCGCTGCCCCCTGCTCTCGGGATCCTGGGGGTGGGGGGCTCTGCACTGCTCTGCTGGGAGCCCCATGTGCAGCACTGCGCTTTGCTGGGGAGGCGGGCGGCAGCCCTCAGCCCTGCACCCTTCCCCACACTCCTGCATCCCCCCCACCCCGCATCACACTGCCAGCCCTCCAGCTGGCAGAACCCCCCCCTTACCTCCCCCCAGCCCCCCCTCTGACGCCTCTTCTTCCTTGCAGGCTCTCCTCCGAGACCGGGGGCATGGGAAGCAGCTAGGAGGGCCCCGGCACGGCCTGCGGACCCTCGGCCTCACCTCACCATCCATCTGTGTAGTCCCTTAGCAGCAGCCCCAGGTTTTAAACTAGTTTGTAAATTTTTCGGTTCCTCCCATTGCTCTCCTCGCCACTCATCGGATTCTTTCAGTTTTATTTCATTGATTTTTTTGGGGTTTTTTTTTTTTTTTCCTCCTCTTCTTCGTCGTCGTCGGTTTAATTTTTGTTTTCATTACAGCATTTTATTTCCTTTCCGCTCCGCTGCCGAGCGCCCATCTTAGTTTTATTAAAGCTTCTCTCTCCCCTCCTCTGCCCCCCCCTGCCCACCCCCCCCTTTTTTCGGCTCATGAAGTTTCTGTTGGTCACATTGTTAAAGAGTGGAAGAGCGACATTTCAGTTTAGTTCTGTAACGTCAGGAGATTTTTCAGAAAAAAAAACAAAAAAAAAAGAAATAATAATAATAAAAAAAAGATGGACTGAAGCTTTTCCTTGTGAATAGAAACCGGAGGATATTTTGGTTAATGGATCTGCCTGTCTCCGTCTTTATTTGAAACCCCCCCCATCCTGGTGTGGGGTGGGGGTCCTTCTGTGCCCCCCAGCATCCCCCTGTGCCCCTCTCCTTTGCAGGGGGGCTGATGGTAAATTCCCCTTCCCCCCCACGTTGTGCTCCCAGTTGCACCAATAAAGAGCTGGTGCTGCTGTTGCCCCATTTCCCCCCCCTCAAATGAGGAGTTATCCTACTGTGCCCCCACCCTACAGTTTTGCCCACCCCTTTGGGATAAGCTGCCTTCTCTCCCCATTCCCCCCCCCTTATAGTAGGTCCTACACCAACAAAAAGGGGACGGACCCCTCCCTGTTCTCCCCTCCCTCCCCTTACAGTGTGACCTACACAAAAAGGGGACAGACCACCCCCCTGCCCCCCCCACCTTTTTTTTTTACCTCCCCACCCCAGGCACAGAGACAGCACAGAGTTCTGTAGAGATCGATAAATATTTATATAAATATTTGGGGCTGTACAAGTGGTGGTGGTGTGTGTGGGGGGGGAAGGGAGGTGTGTGTGTGTGCAGGGGGGGGCTGGGGGGGGTGCAAGTCACAGGCCGGGGGGGGCTGTAGGCCGGGGGGGTCCCTCTGCGCTGCCCGAGTGATCCAGTTCTGCGCTGTCGCAGTCAGAGTCCTCCGAGACCTGGGGGGGAAGGATGGGGGTCCCTCAGAGCCCTCCTCCACCCCACAGCTGTAAATGGGGGCTTTGGGGGAACCCACCCCCCTCTGAGCTGCTTCTGGGGTCCCTCATCCTGTGGGTTTTTTACCTTGGGGAGGGGGCAGCCCCCCCTCGAAATGATGCTTTACCCAGAGAGGTAAACCATGTCTCTACCCGTGGTACGAAGACCCCTCCCCTGTAACACCTCATTCTGGGGGTTCCCATCTCTGCGGGGACCCCTCCCCATAACCACCCATTGGTTCGGAGACCCCTCCCCATATTTCCCCATCCTTTTAGGCACCCCTCCCTATTTCCACACATCTTCGGGGCCCCTCTTGCTGTTCAACTCATTTATGGTGACCCTTCCTCATATCCACCCGCTTCAGTGGCGACCCCTCCCCACGTCCACCCCATAACCACCCCAGGGGGGAGAGGGGGGATATGGAGAAGCCCCCCACATCACCCATTCCCAGAGGACCCCCTCCCCTCCCACACCCATTTGGGTCAAACCCACGGCTGGGGTAGGTTTGGGGGGGGGGGGGGTCACATCACCTTGGGGCTGCCTCCCCCGTGCCGACGACCCTCGGGGGGGGGGGCGTCCAGGGGGATCTCGGAGCCCTGCGAAAGTAAATCCTCGGAGCGATCGTCGGGGCGTTCGTCCGTGTTGGTGCTGCCCACGTCGGGGGTGGCGCTGTGGGAGGGTTCGCTCGTGTGCCCCTCATCCCCGTCCCCGTCCCCATCCCCGTCCGAGAAATTCTCCGAGCTGAAGGTCGACAGCGACTGCCGTTTGGTCATACCCGGGGGCCACCTGGGGGGGGAAGTGAGGAGATGGGTATGGACCCCCCCCCTCCCCAACACCCCAGCATCCATCACGCACAACCCCCCCCAACAACTCATTCTGCGGGGGGGGGGGGGTCTGAGCACTCATAGTCCCCTCACAGCAGCCCTCCTGGGGGTCTGAGCGCTCACGGACCCCCCCCCCAGCACCCATAGATCTCCATCCAAGACCCCCCCCCCTCTGCACCCACCTCTGCCGCAGCGGCAGTTCCACTTCGCTGTCCACTTCTCCCTCCTCCTCCTCCGACGACACCCCCCGCTTCTGGGGGCACAGAGGGGGAAACCGGGGGTCCCACGGCTGCTCCCAGGGTCCCTATTCTCCCCCCTCCCACCCAGAACCCCAGGAGGGTCGCTCCTTCCCCCAAAGCCACTCACCTGTCCCCGTGTCACGGCTGCACGGTACAGCATTGCCGCGGGGGTCAGGTGCTGCCCGGCCCCCCCTCGCCCCCCCCGAGCAGCACCACTGTCCCTCTCGCTGTCCCCAGATGTGGGGGGCTGCGCTGGGGGGCTTCCCTGGGTGCCCACCGCCCCCCCAGACCCCAAATCGGGCTCTGCTACCGGGGGGGCCCCCGCAGCTTCCAAAGTGCCCCCCAGGAGGTCGGGGCCAGCGGTGGATGAGGGGGGTCCGGGCAGCCCTCTGGGGGGTCCGGCTTCAGGGCCGGGTTCTCCGCAGCCCCCCCGGGACCCCCCTTTGCGGTGTCGTCCTTTGGCTCTGCGGCTGCGTCCTGGAGAGGGGGGGCCTTTGGGACAGCCTGGGAGGGCCACCTGCGCCATGGCTGCGTCCAGTTTGGGGAGCAGCACCTCCGGCTTCAGGATGTCGGGGCTGCGGGGGGACATGGGGACATGGAGACCCCCAGCTCCAATGAGCAGGAGGAGAGCCTGGGGGCCGTGTCCCCAAATAGCCTCACGCCAATGGGGACACCCCCAGAGAGTGCACCCCCAGGACCCAAAAGGACCAAGGGAGCCCAGACCCCCACCCCCAAGGACTCCAGCCATAAAGAAGACCCCCCCACACACACACAGTGTCCCTTTTCCCCACGGATCCACGTTCCCTCGTCCCCAAAATATCCCCCCAGCGATGGGCACTGCACATCCATCAGACCCCCCCAAGGGACCCCAATGCCCTCAGGTCCCACACATCCATCTCCCCGTGGTGAACACCCCATATATCTGACACCCCTCAAAGCCCCCTACTCAAAAACCTCACACACGACCCCTTCCAAAGCCCCCCACCCTCAAAAACCTGGATCCCCTCCCCCCATCCCAGGACCCCCACGCACCGCTTGCTGTGGGGTGAGAGCTTTTGGGGGACGTTGCGCTTCTTGATGAGGGTCTCCACTGCGTTCCCATGCAGCAGCCCCCGCGGCGCCCGTGGTTTGAAGAGCCCGGGGTAGCGCTTCTCCAGCGCTTGCTCTCGCCTGGATGGGGTCATGGGACCACACGTGGGGGGGCATCAGTCCTCCCCCAGGGGCAAGCATGGGGTTGGGGTGATGGGTATGGGGTGGGGAAAGGTTCGAAGTGAGGCAGAGGTGGTTGTGGGGGTGGGATAAAGGTGGTCGTGGATGTGGGATGGGGGTAGGGTTGGCCACGACTGTGGGGTGGCCATATGGGTGGTATAGGGGTGGCCATGGACACGAGAATAGCCAGTACTGTGGGATGGAAACAGGGCGGGTGCAGGGGTGGCCATGACCACAGGGGTGCATATAAGGTTGGTGAAGGCCATGGGGTGGCCATAGGGTGGCCATGGGGTGGGCAGGGATCCCAATGGGTGCTGCTCCCACTCACCGGAGCAGCTCCTTCTCCTTCAGCTCCAGCTGCAGCATGAGGGCGCTCAGCTCCATGTACAGGTTGTTGGCGCGCTCCAGTTTGCGCTCGTAGTGCTCCCGGATGTCCAACGCGTGCCTGCTTGGTGTGGGCACCCAATGGCACCCTATGGCGCCCCACAGCATCACCCCATCACACCCCATGCAACCCTACTGACATCTCATGGCACCCTCTGCTGCCCCATCACACCCCCATGGCACCCAACTGCACCACTGTGGGCTCCCAAAGGTCCCCCTGTGTCCCAACACCCCCCAAATCCCCTGACCCCCCCATCTCCACGTCCCTGTTACTCCCCATTCCCCACTCCCCCTGTTCCCATGTCCCCCCATCCTCCCATCCTCATGTCCCTGTGACCCCCACCCACCCCCCCAGCCCCGCACCGCAGCTCCTCTCGCCGCCGGTTGATGAGCTCCTCTTCCAGGCGGTGCAGACACGTCCCCTCCGATTTGATCTTCTCAAAGTGCAGCTTCACCTCCTCACGCCACTCCGCCTGCAGCACCGGGCACTGGGATGTACTGGGATGTACTGGGATATACTGGGATATACTGGGACGTACTGTGCATGGATCCCCTGAGCACTGGGATGTACTGGGTGTGACCACCCCAAGCACTGGGATGTACTGGGCATGGATTCCCCCAGCTGCAGGCACCAGAGACCCCCAGCACCACCCCTGAGATGTGAAGTGTGGGGTTTGGGGGTCCCTGGGTGCCCCAGATGGTACTGGGGGTGATGGGTCCCCCCACGGATCCCGGTGTCCCCATGGAGCTGGGTGTCCCCGTGGAGCTGGGTGTCCCCGTGGGGCTGTGGGTCAGGTACCTGGGATTTGAAGTAGGTCTCCTGTGGGGTGGAGAGGACGTCGGCGGAGGCGATGTCGAGGTGCAGCAGGATCTGCCGGAAGGACGGCCGGTTCCGGGGTTTGCTGTTCCTGGGGGGGCAGTACGGAGCTGGGGGCTTTTTGGGACCACGGGTGGGGAACGGCTCCCGACAGCATGGTTCACCCATGGGGATGTCCCACAAACAAGGGGACGGGCAGGCAGGGCGGGGGTCCCTGTGATGGGGTTCCCCACATCGAGGTGACAGTGGAAGGTCTCTCATGGGGGTCCCTAAGGTGGGGGTCCATGGTGGGGTTCCCTGTGGCTAGGATCCCCCCACCCAAAGGCACGGGTGCTCCTAGGGGGTGCCACTATGCGGCGTGCCCACGGGGTGTCCCCACGCATGTCCTCACAACACGTCCCCGTGGGGCGTCCCCACATTGCATCCCCCCTCTGTGCCCCCATTCTGTGCCCCCACACCCCACAGCGGTGCATCCCAGCTGTGTTCCCCCCCCCCACCTCCCAGTGCGCTCACCAGCACTGCCGCAGCAGCACCTTGAAGCCATCGGGGCAGCCGGAGGGGACGGGCAGGTGGAGGCTGTTGCTGCCCACCCCCCAGATGATGGCTGAGGAGTCCACGTCCTTGTAGGGGATCTCACCCGTCAGCAGCTCCCACAGCACCACCCCGAAAGACCTGGGCGCAGCGTCACCCATGGGAACTCCCGTCTCCATTGTCCCCTCCCTCCACCTCTGCCCAGGCTGCCCCCCCCGTCCCTCCTTAACGCCCCCAATCCCTGCAACGTCCCCCTCCGTGTCCCCATCCCCAATCACCCGCAGTGTCCCTGAGGTTACCCCCCTGCGTTCCCCCCTCCTATTACCCTCGATGCTTCCAGTGCATTCCCATTGACTCCCAGTAGACCCAGTGTCGCTGCGCACCCGATGCCACCACGGCTCCCTGCTGCTCCCCAGGTCCCCGCTGTCCCCATGCCCTCACCAGATGTCGACCTTCTCAGAGACGGGCTCATTGCGGATGACCTCAGGTGCCATCCAGGCCACCGTGCCAGCAAAGGACATCTTGGTGCTCTTGTCAATGAGCTCCTTGGAAGTGCCAAAGTCTGAGATCTTCACCACGTCGTCGTAGGTGATGAGCATGCTGGGGGGCAGCCACTCAGCGTCACGCCAGGGGCACAGGGGTGGCATCACCATGGGCACGTCCCATCGTGGGAATGCCACTGCCACGGACATGGCACCACCACGGACACCACACCACCACGGGCATGGCAACATTATGGACACGGCATCGTCATGGGCATGGCACCATCACCAACACCACGTTTTCATGATCTTGCCACTGCCATGGGGTTGAGCACCACTATGGACATTGTGGACATGGCGTCACCATGGACATGGCACCAACATGGACACAGAATCACCGTGGATATGTCAACGTCATGGATATGGCACCACCATGGATGTGGCACCACCATGGACACATCATCACCATGGACATGTCAACGCCATGGACACTGGGGCACGGCACTGCTATGGCCAAGTCACCGCCATGGACACACATCTGTACCACCAAAGCTTTGGCACCACCGTGTGCCTCCACCAGCAGCACCCACCCAGCAGCACCCACCCAGCGGCACCCACCCAGCACCCAGGGGCGCTCGCTCAGCCCCCATCCCCGCTCACTTGGGTGACTTGAGGTCACGGTGGATGATCTTGTGGAGGTGCAGGTAGTTCATGCCGCCGGCGATGCCCATGGACCAATCCACCAGGAGTGAAGGGGTGACCTTGCGCCCGGCACGCAGCACCTCGTAGAGCTGGCCTTGGGCGCAGAACTCCATGATGATGCAGTAGCAGGGCGCCTGGGTGCACACACCCCTGCTGGCACAGGGCACCGTCAGCACGGCACCCACTGTTGTGGGGGCACCCGTTGTTGTGGGGGCACCTGGCTGCACCCGGTGCCTGTGGGTGCTGGGGTGCCATCTGGACTGGGGCACCCGTTGGGGTCGGTGCACCCACCTGCATCCCAGCACCCAACAGCACCGGGCACCCATTTGTGTCCCTCCCCTCTCCCCATCACCATTGTGCCCCCTGCTCTGCGCCACACACGGGGCCACGCCGTGTTGGTGCTCCCCATGCACACGTTGTGTCCGTGGCCCCGTGTCTGTGCCCACGCCGTGCCCCAGCGTCCCCCAAGAAGCCATACCCATGGTCTGACCATGCTGTGTCCATGCCCATGTCCACAACACTCTCCATGCCCGTGTCGTGTCCACGCTGTGTCCATGCCATGCCATGCCCCCATGCCACATCCACGCTGTTCTCCATGCCCACGCCGCGTCCGTGCTGCGTTCCGTGCTCCATGCAATGTCCATGCTCCATGCTGTGTTCCCCATGCTGCATGCCCCACACCGTGACCATACCCATGCTGTCCCCCACACCCCACGTTGTCTCCATCCCTGTGCTGTCTCCCACCCCGTACCCGTGTCCCTGCCCCATTCTGCATCCATACTCACAGCATCTCCCACCCCATATCCATGTCGCACCCCATGCCGTCTCCATCCCCATGCTGTCTCCATCCCCATGCTGTCTCCCACCCACACCCACCTCCATGCCCACACCCCCCCACGTTGTGCCGTGCCCCCCGCTCACTTGAAGGTGATGATGTTGGGGTGTTTCAGTTTGCGCAGGTGCTTTATGTCGGTCTCCTTCAGGTCCCGCACCTTTTTCACCGCCACCTCCTCGCCGTGGAAGCGGCCCAGGAAAACGGCACCCTGCGCACCGCTGCCCACCCACTGCAGGTCCAGGATCTCCTCGAACGGCACCTCCCAGGGGTCTGCGGGCACCTCCACTGCTCCGCTGCGCCCCTTCCCCGCTGCGCTCCCCACAGCCCCGCTGCACCCTTATTGCAACCCCACTGCACCCTTATAGCCAACCCCACTGCACCCTTATTGCCAACCCAATGCACCCTTATTGCCAACCCCACTGCATTCCTACTGCAACCCCACTGCACCCTTATTGCCAACCCAATGCACCCTTATTGCCAACCCCACTGCATCCCTACTGCAACCCCAATGCACCCTTATTGCCAACCCAATGCACCCTTATTGCCAACCCCACTGCATCCCTACTGCAACCCCAATGCACCCTTATTGCAACCCCACTGCATCCCTATTGCAACCCTAATGCACCCTTATAGCCAAACCAATGCACCCTTATAGCCAACCCCACTGCATCCCTATCGCAACCCCACTGCATCCCTATTGCAACCCTAATGCACCCTTATTGCCAACCCACTACACCCTTATTGCAACCCCACTGCATCCCTATTGCAACCCTAATGCACCCTTATAGCCAACCCCACTGCACCCTTATTGCAACCCTAATGCACCCTTATTGCCAACCCACTGCACCCTTATTGCAACCCCACTGCATCCCTACTGCAACCCCAACCCCATTGCATCTTTATTGCAACCCCACTGCACCCCTATTGCAACCCCACTGCACCCTTATTGCCAACCCAATGCATCCCTATTGCCAACCCCACTGCACCCTTACTGTCAACCCCACTGTATCCCTATTGCAACAGCAACCCCACTGCACCCTTTTAACCCCACTGCAATCCCTACTGCAACCCCAACCCCAATGCACCCTTATTGCCAACCCTACTGCACCCTTATTGCAATCCCAATGCACCCTTATAGCCAACCCAATGCACCCTTATAGTCAACCCCACTGCATCCCTATTGCCAACCCCACTGCATCCCTACTGCAACCCCAACCCCAATGCACCCTTATAGCCAACCCCACTACACCCATATTGCAACCCCACTGCATCCCTATTGCAACCCCAACGCATCCCTATTGCAACCCCAATGCACCCTTATTGCAACCCTACTGCATCCCTATTGCAACCCTAATGCACCCTTATTGCCAACCCACTGCACCCTTATTGCAACCCCACTGCACCCCTATTGCAACCCCAACCCCACTGCATCCTCCTAACCCCACTGCATCCCTACTGGAACCCCAACCCCACTGCACCCCTATTGCAACCCCACTGCATCCCTACTGCAACCCCAATCCCATTGCATCCTTATTGCAACCCCAATGCACCCTTATTGCAACCACAACTTCACTGCATCCTCCCAACCCCACTGCACCCTTATTGCCACCCCACTGCATCCCTATTGCAACCCCGATGTACCTTTATTGCAACCCCAATGCATCCCTATTTCAACCCCACTGCACCCTTATTGCAACCACAACCCCACTGCATCCTCCTAACCCCACTGCTTCCCCACTGCAACCCCAACCCCAGTGCACCCATATAGCCACCCCACTGCATCCTTATTGCAACCCCAATCCACCCTTATAGCCAACCCCACTGCATCCCTATTGCAACCCCAATGCACCCCTATTGCAACCACAACCCCACTGCACCCTCCTAACCCCACTGCATCCATACTGCAACCCCAACCTCATTGCATCCCTACTGCAACCCCAATGCACACTTATTGCCAACCCAATGCACCCTTATTGCAACCACAACCCCACTGCATTCTCCTAACCCCACTGCTTCCCCACTGCAACCCCAACCCCTCTGCATCATTATTGCAACCCCAACCCCACTGCATCCTCATTGCAACCCCAACACCATTGCACCCTTATCATTGAATCTTCCCAGCCCCATTGCATCCTCCTATCCCCACTGCATCCCTACTGCAACCCCAACCCCACTGCATCCCTATTGCAACCCCAACCCCACTGCACCCTTATCATTGAATCCTCCCAGCCCCATTGCATCCTCCTAACCCCACTGCATCCCTACTGCAACCCCAACCCCATTGCATCCTTATTGCAATCCCACTGCATCCTTTTTGCAACCCCAACCCCACTGCACCTTCCTAACCCCATGCATCCCTACTGCAACCCCAACCTCATTGCACCCTTTTTGCAACCCCAACCCCACTGCATCCCTTCTGCAACCCCAACCTCATTGCACCCTTATTGCATTCCCACTGCATCCCTACTGCAACCCCAACCCCACTGCACCCTCATTGCAACCCCAACCCCATTGCACCCTTATCACTGAATCCTCCCAGCCCCATCGCATCCCCTGACCCCCATCGTACCCCCCATCCCCACCCCACCCCCCATCCCAACAGCACCCCCAGCTCCTCACCCTCGGCCTGGTGTTTGTGCTCGGCGCTGTAAGCCTTTCCAATCATACTCCACACGGGTTTCAGGCACCCGAAGAGCCCCTCCAGGAACCCCCCCGCCGCCTGGCACCGCAGATGAGCCCCATCCGCCGCCAGCGGCCCCGCAGCTCCGGATTCTGCAGCACGGGGGGGTCCGCGGCGGGGCCAGGCGTCGGGGGCGGCGGGGATGGGGGGGGGTCCTTCCCTCAGGGCGCACTGCGTGGGGGTCAACTCCTGCTCCGGGGTCCCCTCCGAGGCCACCGCCAGCGATGGGGAGGGCGTCCGTGTCTCGTGCAGGCAGGCCATGGCCTGGGGAGGGGGGAGGGTGGCTGTGCACCCCCTTATGTGCATCTGCACCCCTCTGCAACCCCCCCCTCCCCCTGCTCCTCGCACCCGCCTGCATCCTCGCACCCACCTGCACCCCAGCCTTTGCACCTGCAGCCCCCCCTGGCACCCACCTGCACCCACCTGCATCCCATCCTTTGCGCCTGCAGCCCCCCCGGCACACACCCGCACCCACCTGCACCCCATTCTTTGCCCTGCAGCCCCCCTGGCATGCACATGCACCCACCTGCACCCCATCCTTTGCACCTGCAGCTCCCTTGGCACGCACCCGCACACACCTGCACCCCATCCTTTGCACCTGCAGCCCCCTTGGCACACACCTGCACTCCATCCTTTGCACCAACAGCCCCCTTGGTACGCACCTGCACCCACCTGCACCCCATCCTTTGCACCTGCAGCCCCCCTGGCACCCACCTGCACCCCAGCCTTTGCACCTGCAGCCCCCCCAGCACGCACCTGCACCCACCTGCACCCCATCCTTTGCACATGCAGCCCCCCTGGCACGCACCTGCACCCCATCCTTTGCACCTGCAGCACCCTTGGCATGCACCTGCACCCCTCTGCACCCCATCCTTTGCACCTGCAGCCCCCCCTGGCACGCACCTGCACCCCATCCCTTGCACTTGCAGCCCCCCTGGCACGCATCTGCACCCACGTGCACCCCATCCTTTGCACATGCAGCCTCTTTGGCATGCACCTGCACCCACCTGCACCCCATCCTTTGCACCTGCAGCTCCCTTGGCACGCACCCGCACCCATCTGCACCCCATTCTTTGCACCTGCAGCCCCCCCGGCACCCACCTGTACCCCATCCTTTGCACATGCAGCCCCCTTGGCATGCACCTGCACCCCATCCTTTGCACCTGCAGCACCCTTGGCACGCACCTGCACCCACCTGCACCCCATCCTTTGCACATGCAGCCCCCCTGGCACGCACCTGCACCCCATCCTTTGCACCTGCAGCACCCTTGGCATGCACCTGCACCCCTCTGCACCCCATCCTTTGCACATGCAGCACCCTTGGCACACACCTGCACCCCATCCTTTGCACTTGCAGCCCCCCTGGCACGCACCTGCACCCACGTGCACCCCATCCTTTGCACATGCAGCCTCTTTGGCATGCACCTGCACCCACCTGCACCCCATCCTTTGCACCTGCAGCCCCCCCGGCATGCACCTGCACCCCATCCTTTGCACCTGCAGCCCCCTTGGCATGCACCTGCACCCCATTCTTTGCACCTGCAGCCCCCTTGGCACGCACCTGCACCCCTCTGCACCCCATCCTTTGCACGCCCGTGCACCCTGCACCCCCACGCACCCCCCTGCACGGTCGGGCAGCCCAGCGTGTGCACCGGCGCTGCTCACACCTGCGTGCAGCCTCGCACGTTCTGCAGCACCCTGCACACCTGGTGTGCACCCCCTGCACCTCTGCGCTCGTCCGCATCTCCAGCCCCCACGTGCACCTTTACACCCACGTGTGCACCCACGTGCAAGACCCCCGCGCTCCACGTGCAACCCGTTGCACGCACCTGCATCCCTGCACCAGCGTGCATCTCCTGCACCAATGCATGAGCCTGCACCCCCCCTGCAGCCCCGCCACGTGTGCAAACCCCTTGCACCGACGTGTGCAAAGCCTTTGCACAACGCCTGCACCCCATCCCCGTGTGGTGCCTGCAGTGAGCGCGAAGCCCCTCGCACACACGTGCACGGGTGTGCAAAGGTGTGCACGAGGGGGAAACTGAGGCTGGGAGGGGAGGGGGGGGGCTCAGCTCCTGTCGGGGTGGGGGGTGTTGGGAAGGCTCCGCCCCCCGAATTTTGGGGGGGGGGGGGGCGTTGCTATGGCAACAGCGCCGCGAGCGGATGAGGTCATCCCTAAATTTAGGCGGGGGGGGGGTTGAGTCACGGGGGGGGCGGGGTTTCACCTCGGGGACCCCGGGATGGGGGGGGGGGGTCAGGGGGGTCAGGGGGGGCCCCTCCCCGCCAGGTGCCGCCCCGCCCCCCCCACCCCCGTGGGGCCATCGCGTCACGCGGTGACGTCATGGCGGCGCGGGGAGAGGGAGGAGATGCCCCCCCCTCCCCCCCCCCGGGGGTCCCCGCATAAGGGAAACTGAGGCAGGGCCCAAGGTGGGGGTGGGGGGGTTCTGTCGCGACATACGATAGCGCCAGGCCCGTGTCGCGATAGAGCGGAGATGGGGGAGGAAGGGGGAGAAGGAGCGCCCCCGCGCTACCCATGGCGGTGCGGAATATCGCGACAGAGCGCCTTATCGCGACACGGCGGATGCGAGGAGCGCGGAAGGGCTGTGGGAGCACACGCTCGTGCACGCGGCCTGGTGGGGTGAACCGTCGTGCAGGGGTGCACGCGCGTGTGCAAAGCGGGGGGAGTTGCGGTGCTGTGCTCCCCCCCCCCCCCGCACACACGGACAAGCGGTTCCCACGCGCGGTGCACGCGCACCTGAGGGGGGGGGGGGCGCGCATCCCACGCGTGCACGAGGAGGAATTGGGGGAGGGGGGGGCGGCAGCAGCAGCGCCCACGCGTGTGCAATGTGGGGGGGGGGGGACACGCGCGTGTGCAAAGGCCCCGCGCCCCCCCATCCCCATCCCCGGTACCGGCCCGGTGCCCCCCCCCAACCCCCGTCGCGGTGCTGTGAGTACCTCGGGATGCGCGGCCCCGCGGCCGCTGCGCGCTCCCGACGCCGCCGGTGCCGCTCTCCGTTATCCGCGGGGCCGTTCCCGTTCTCCCGGTGATGCTCCGCGGCCGTTCCCGTTATTCTCGGTACCGGTTCCGTTGCCGCCCCCGGAGCGCTGCGGTCGGGGCCGGGCCGGGTCGGGGCGGTGCGGGCGGGGCCGGTACCGGACCCGGTGCCGCGGTCGGGGGAGAAGCGGCTCCGAACGGCCCCGCCCGGCGCTCGGCCCCGCCCCGGCCCCGCCCCGGGAGCACCGGAACCGGCACCGGGACCCCCCCCCCTCCCCATCCTCCGGTGACACCCCCGGATCGGGATCCCCCCGAGCGGCACCGGGACCCCCACGAAACCGGGACCGGGGGGAACCGGGATCCCCCCGCCAAAACTCTTAATGGGGGCACCGGGATCATCCTCCCCCCCCCCAAAAAAAAATCGGTACCGGGGGAACCGGGAGCCCCACCAATACTGGCACCGGGACCCCCCAAAGCCGGGACTGGGGGCACGGAGACGCCCCCCCCCGGTACTGGGCTCCCCCAGTCAGCATTTGGTTCCCCCAATGCTCCCAGATCGGCACCGGGGGCAGACGGACCCCCCCCCAAAACTGCAATGGAGGCACCGGGACACCCCCCGCCCCCCCATACCAGCACCCGGGTGCTTTTTGTAGCCCCACGACCCCCTCCAGTCGACACTGCGACCCTTGGGATCCCCCAAAACGGTACCAGAACCCCTGGGATCCCCCTCACACAATAACGGGGGCACCGGGACCCCCCCCCCGACCCACCAAAGGTCCCCTCCAACCGGCACCGGGACCCCCAAACTGCTTCTGTGCCCACCCCTGTGCTCCCCCCCGTACCCCTCGGGGGTCCCAGTCTGGTCCCAGTGCTCCCTATGGGTGTCCGTCTGTCCCCGGTGCTCCCCGTCCATCCCCGCTGTCCCTCTGTCCTGCGGGGCGCTGTCTGCCCCCGTCCATCTGTCCCCGTTGCACCACATCTGGCTCCATCCACTGAGCCCCACTGGTCCCAGTCCATCCGTCTGTCTGTCCCTGTCTGCTGTCCGTTCCCACCGTCCCACCCCAATCCGGTGACCCCCCCCCCCCCGCTTTGCTCCCTGTCCATCCCCGTCCCCATTGTCCCCCATTTCCCTGTCCCCCCTTTTCTGTTGGTCTCTGTCCCCGTTGTTCCCATCACCTCCCCACGTCCCAGTTCTCCTCCGTCTGTCCCGTGTCCGTCTGTCCCCATCTCCCCCTTCTGTGCTTTTGTTTTGCTCTCTGTCCCTGCCATACATCCCCACTGTCCCCATTGCTCCCCAACGTCCATCATTGTCCCCACGTCCATCACTGTCCCCACGTCCATCACTGTCCCCACATCCATCATTGTCCCCGTGTCCATCATTGGCCCCGTGTGCCCCACTGCCTCAATTCTCTCCATCTCTCACATTGTCCCCATTGGTCCCCATTGCCCCCACTGCCCCCACTGCTTCCTATCAGTCTGTGTCGTCTCCCATGTCCCATCGTCCCCCATTGTCCCTCACTGCCCCCATTGTCCCCCATTGCCCCCACTGCCCTCATTGCCTCCATTGCTTCCTATCGGTCTGTGTTGTCCCCCATGTCCCATTGTCCTCCACTGCCCCCATTGTCCCCCATTGTCCCCCACTGTCCCCATTGTCCCCCATTGCCCCCACTCCCCCCACTGCTCCCATTGCTTCCTATCGGTCTGTGTCGTCCCCCATGTCCCATTGTCCCCCATTGTCCCTCATTGCTCCCATTGCCCCCATTGCCCCCATTGTCCCCCATTGCCCCCACTGCCCCCATTGCTTCCTATCAGTCTGTGTCGTCCCCCATGTCCCATTGTCCCCCATTGTCCCTCACTGCCCCCATTGCCCCCATTGCCCCCATTGTCCCCACTGCCCCCATTGCCCCCCATTGTCCCCCATTGCCCCCACTGCCCCCATTGCTTCCTATCGGTCTGTGTTGTCCCCCATGTCCCATTGTCCCCATTGTCCCCCATTGCCCCCACTGCCCCCATTATCCCCCATTGTCCCCATTGCCCCCACTGCCCCCCATTGTCCCCCATTGTCCCCACTGCCCCCCACTGCCCCCATTGTCCCCATTGCCACTCACTGTCGCTGCGTCCCCCCGTCCCCCCACCGCTCCCCATTTCCCCATCTCTCCCCATGACCCCACACCCCCCACTCTCCCCACATTGTCCCCTCCCCCTCCCCTCCCCCCCCCGGGGGAAATTGGGGCACGGCCCCTCCCCCCCCACCCACGTGACCCCTCCGCGACGGCCCCGCCCCGCTCCTTTCCCGTCGCCCCCCGCGCGGACTGCGCCTCCCATCGCCCCCCGCGCGCCGCCCCTCCCTTTCCCGTCGTCCCCCGCGCACCGCAGCTCATCGCGGCGCAGCGCCCCCCGGCGGCGCGGAGGTGGCGGCGGCGGCGTTCGGAGCGCGGCGGGGATGAGCGAGGAGGGGGCGGGCGGCGGGGCCAGGCGGAGCGGCGGCTTCCCCAGGTATGGGGGGCACCGGGACCCCCCCCGACCGCGACCCCCATCCCCTCCTTCGCCCCCTCCGTCCCTCCCGGGGGCACCGGGCCCGCTCGGGGCCTGGCGGTGCGCGGCGGCGGCGGCGGCGGAAGCTGCGGCCCTGCGTGCCCCCCCCCCCATCCCCGTGTGCCGCCCCCCCCCTACGTTTCCCGACCCCCCCCCACTCCCTGTCTGCCCCCCTCCCTCCCCGTCCCTGCGTACCCCCCCCCCCCCAACATCGCTGTGATCCCCACAGCCCCGGCCCCAAATCCCCGTCCCGAACGGCTCCATCCTCACGTTCCCATCCGTGTTATCCCCATAACCCCATAACCGCCATAACCCCGTAACCCCACAACCCCCATAACCCCATAACTTCATAATTCCATAACCCCACAACCCCCATAACCCCGTAACTCCATAACGCCATAACCCCACAACCCCCATAACCCCATGACTGCATAACCCCATAACCCCCGTAACTCCATAACCCCATAACTCCATAACCCCATACCCTCCATAACCCCCATAAGTCCATTACCCCCATAACTAATTTCATAACCCCCATAACCCCACAACCCCCATAACCCCCATAACTCCATTCCCCCACAACCCCCATAATTTCATAACCCCATAACCCTATAACTCCCATAACTCCACAACCCCCATAACCCCTATAACACCCATAACCCCATAACTCCATAACCCCATACCCTCCATAACTCCATAACACCCATAACTAACTCCATACCCCCACACCCCCATATCCCCAAAACTCCATAACCCCATAACCCCACAACCCCCCTATCCCCATAACCCCATAACTCCCATAACCCCATAACTTCCATACCCCCATAACCCCACAACCCCCATAACTCCATACTCCCATAACCCCCATCTTCCCATCCTTGCTGTCCCCGTCCCCACTCCACGTCCCCTCTCTGTGATGTCCCCTCCCCACATAGCAGTGCCATCCCCAACCTAACCCTAACCCTAACCACCACCCCATCCCTCTCCCCCCACCCCTTACAGTGGTGCCACCCCATCCCCGTGTCCCCATACTGCATCCCCGTGGCCCCATCCCCTTGTTCCCCCCCCACACCCTCTCCCCGTGTCCCCACACCCCATCCCCACATCCCCCTTCTCACCTCCCCACACCCCTCCATGTCCCCATCCCCTTGTGCCCATCCTCCTGTCCTCCCTCCCGATGTCCCCATCCCCACCCCACACCCCATCCCCGTGTCCCTCCCCCCATATCCCCCTCCTCATCTCCCCACATCCCATCCCCGTGTCCCCCTCCCCTTTTCCCTACCCTCCATCCCCATCTCCCCCTCTCTATATCCCCACACCTGCGTCCCCATCCCCCTGTCCCCACCCCACACCCATCTCCCTGCATCCCCCACCCCATTCCCCCACCCCATACCCCCTCCCATCTCACCATCCTTGCTGTCCCCGTCCCCACTCCACATCCCCTCTCTGTGAAGTCCCCTCCCCACATAGCAGTGCCATCCCCACACCCTAACCCTAACCACCACCCCATCCCTCTCCCCCCACCCCTTACAGTGGTGCCACCCCATCCCCGTGTCCCCATACTGCATCCCCGTGGCCCCATCCCCTTGTTCCCCCCCCACACCCTCTCCCTGTGTCCCCACACCCCATCCCCACATCCCCCTCCTCACCTCCCCACACCCCCTCCATGCCCCCATCCCCTTGTGCCCATCCTCCTGTCCTCCCTCCCGATGTCCCCATCCCCACCCCACACCCCATCCCCGTCTCCCTCCCCCCATATCCCCCTCCTCATCTCCCCACATCCCGTCCCCGTGTCCCCCTCCCCTTTTCCCTACCCTCCATCCCCATCTCCCCCTCTCTATATCCCCACACCTGCGTCCCCATCCCCCTGTCCCCACCCCACACCCCATCCCCATGTCCCTGCTTCCCCCTCCCCATTCCCCCATTCCCCCACCCCACAACCCCTCCCATCTCACCGTGGGGTGCAGCCCTGTCCGCAGCCTGGAGCAGATGCTGGCCTCCAGCCCCGGGAAGACCCCCATCAGCCTCCTTCAGGAATATGGCACACGCATAGGGCGCACCCCGGGCTACGACCTGCTGAAGGCAGAGGGCCAGGCACACCAGCCCAACTTCACCTTCCGTGTCACCGTCGGCGACGTCAGCTGCACCGGTGGGTCGTCGAGTGCCCCACACTACCCCACAGTGCCCCACGGCACCCCACAGCAACCCGTGGTAACCCCCACGGCAACCCACAGTGCCCCACAGCATCCCATAGCAAAGGGGAGCCAGGAGGGATCTCCCTTGATTTGGTGCTGTGGGACAAGAGTTGGGGTGGGGTGGGCTGGGGGGTGTAGAGGGATCCTATAAAGTGGGTTCTGGGGGGTGAGATTCCCCCATAACCCCATGCCTGGGATATATGGGGGCATCCCTGGAGGACCTGGAATTGGGCTGTGCCTCGAGGAGCCCCAGAGACCCTAAAAGTGCATCCTTTGGTAGAAGAGGGGGGTCTTCTGGTAGCCCCAAAAGTGGATCCTGGTGGTGACTCCCCATGACCCTCACACTCGGGGTTCCCACAGACCCCAGTGCTTGACCCCAGCACTCTTGCCCCCCTCCTTCCCTCCCCCCCCCATCCCCTCACCACTCAGTCTAGAAGCCCCCACCATCACCCTCACTTTCCCCAAGACTTGAGGGGGGGGTCCTCAGTCATCTCACCCCATCTCTTGAGCTCTGTGGAGTTTGGGGGGGAGGGGGGAACATCCCAGGTGCCCCCCACTCCACTCAGCTGCTGTCCCTTCCTCTGCTTCCCCCAGGGCAGGGACCCAGCAAGAAGGCAGCAAAGCACAAAGCAGCAGAGGTGGCTCTGAAGTTGCTGAAGGGGGGGGACATGCTGGAGCCCGGAGCCCCCGAGGAGCCCAGGTTGGGAACCCAGGGGGGCTGCTGGGGGTCTTTTGAGGGGAGGGGCTGGAGGAGGCGTGGGGTGGCTCAGGGGTTTTGGATGGGATTTTGGGGTGACCTGAAAGGGTTTTGGGTACCCGGGGATGGGCACTGGGGAGGTTCTGGAGTGCGTGGAGAGTAATAGGGGGCACCCAAAGGGAATTTGGGGGTATCCAAGGTGACTGGGGGTGGGGGGTTGGGGGCTTAGGGGTATGAATTGAGGCTACTTGGTAAGACTGGGGGGGTTGGGGTTGTCTGGGAGGGGGGTTAAGAGGCTCTGGGTGGGTCTGGGGGTTCGTGGGAGCATTGAGGGTTGTTCTGGGGGGAGCCAAGAGAACTGGGGATGCCTGGAGGGGGGGGGGTCCAGGGATAACTGGGGGTGCCTGTTAGGATTTGGAGGGAGATTTGGGGCTGGGGGGGCAGCTCGGGCGTTAACTTGTCACCTTCTGTTCCCAAGCTCTCCTTTCCCCTCAGAGCCCTTGGCAGAGCCCGGCCCCACAGCCACCCCCCCGGCCCCCGCTGTGGCCCCATCTTCCCCCAGGTCAGGGGGTGGGGGGCACCAAGCCCCCCCCCAGCTCCCAGCACCCTGATACCCCTTCCTGGCTCCCCTCAAACTGGGGTTCTTGGCCAGGAGGTGGGGGGGTCCTGGATGCCCTCCTCATGTTGTGCTCCTCTGCCCCACACAGGGGTGCCCCCCTGGAGGTGAAGGCGCCCGTGCCCCCCCCTCAGTCAGAGTGTAACCCCGTGGGGGCTCTGCAGGTGGGTGAGGGGTTCCCCAGGGGCTGCTTTGGGGCCGGGGGGGGTTGTTTTGGGGGGATGGGGGGAGGTGTCCTTATTGGGGACCATTCTAGGGTACGGTTGGGCCGGTGTTTGGGGGTGGCTGTCCCCATTTTTGGGGTGGCTGAGCCCATTCTGGGGGTGCCCATACCCATTTTGGAGACTGGCCACCCCTGTTGAGAGCCATTGGGGTGGGGGGGGGTGCCCACACCCATTTGTGGAGGGGGGGGTTGTGACATTTTGGGGTTACCTATCCCCGTTTTGGGGCCGCCTGTCCCCATTTTGTGCCTATTCTCAGGGCGGCTGCCCCCATTCTCCCCGCATCCCCGCTGCCCATTTTGGGGCCGTTTCTCCCCATTTTGGGGCCGTACCTTCCCTGACCCCCCCCTTTTCCTTGCCGTGCCCCCCCCCAGGAGCTGGTGGTGCAGAAGGGTTGGCGCCTGCCTGAGTACACAGTGACACAGGAGTCGGGGCCGGCGCACCGCAAGGAGTTCACCATGACGTGCCGCGTGGAGCGCTTCGTGGAGATCGGTGTGTGGGGCACAGCGTGGGGTACAGACACGACTTGGGGGGCTGGGAGACACCCAGCTCACCCCCTTGTGCCCCCCATGTCGTCGTCCCCCCTCCCCGTCCCTCCCCCTGCAGGCAGTGGCACCTCGAAGAAGCTGGCGAAGCGCAACGCGGCCGCCAAGATGTTGGTGCGCATCCACAACGTCCCCATGGAGCCACGCGAGGGCAGCGAGGCTGAGGTGGAAGAGGATCAGTTCTGCATGGTAGGGGGGGGAGGGGGGGCACGTGGTGACCACCCGGGGGTTGGGGGGGGGGGGCACTGGGGGCTCTGTGCTCCGTTTCAGGGCAAGGGGAATGCAAATGGTTGAAGCTGGAGGAGGTGGAAGTGTAGGGGATGCCCTCTGAATCTGGGGTTTCTGGGAGGTTGGGGGTGTCCTGCAGTCCTCAAATCCTTGTGTACCCAGGGGGGCCCTACTTGGGGCTCCCAACACCCCCACATTTCAACTGCTCACACATGGGGGACCCCCAGGGCGCCCTTCTGTCCCCCGAGTGTCCCCATGAGGGCAGCACTGGTGCCTGAACCTCTGTGTCCCCACATCGTTCCCAGAATGGGGTCCCTGTAGTTCCTGAGCACCCCCCCAACCCTTCCAACCTCAAATGTGTCCATGTATGGAGGTCCTGGTAGTCCCTCAGCCCCCTATATGCCCACGGGTGTCCGCATATGGGGGTCCCTATAGTTCCATGAGCCCCCCATGTCCCCAAGGGTGCCCTGACAGGGGGTTTCCCTGCAATCCCTCTGCCCCCCATCTCCCCCAAAATGGGCTCCTCACACTCTGCCCCTTCCCCACAGGCGGGTCCTCGGCTGGAGGGGCTGCGGGGCCGCGCTCCAGGCTGCACGTGGGACTCCCTGCGTAACTCCGCGGGCGAAAAGATCGTGCAGCTGAGGAGCCACCCGTTGGCACCCATGGGTGCAGGCGCCTGCGCGCTGCTGCAGGAGCTGTCTGAGGAGCAGAGCTTCGCCATCAGCTACCTCGACATCGGTGAGACCCCCCCCCTGCACCCAATGCTGTCCCAGCTCCGGGCTCAGGGACCCCAATTCTCCACCCGCGGGTGCCCCAACTGTGGGCTGAGGGATGATCTGGGGGTCTCAGGGTGACAGAATCACAGAATGGTTGGGTTGGAAGGGACCTCAAGGATCACGAAGCTCCAACCCCCTGCCACATGCAGGGCCGCCAACTTCCACATTTAATGCTAGACCAGGCTGCCCAGGCTCCATCCAACCTGGCCTCCAACACCCCAGGGATGGACGGGGCATCCACAGCCTCTCTGGGCAGCTGTTCCAGCACCTCACCGCTCTCACAGCAAACAACTTCCCCCTGACATCCAACCTCAATCTGCCCTCTCTCAACTTCAAGCCATTTTTCCGCTCATCCTGCAGTTATCAACCCTTTCAAAGAGTTGATTCCCCTCCCCTTTGTAGGCTCCCTTGAGGTGCTGAAGGCTGCAATGATTCTTTTCTGCAGGCTGAACAAGCCCAGCTCCCTCAGCCTGTCTTCGTAGGGAGGTGCTGCAGCCCCCTGCTCATCTTCGTGGCTCCTCTGGCCCCTCTCCAGCAGCTCCCTGTCTTTCTTGTCCTGGGGGCTCCAGCCCTGGCCGCAGTGCTGCAGACGGGGCCTCACAAGAGCAGAGCAGAGGGGGACGATCACCTCCCTGTCCCTGCTGGCCACCCCTCTGCTGGTGGAGCCCAGGATCCCGAGCCGCAAGGACGCACTGCTGGCTCGTGTTCAGTTTTTCATCTATCCAGACCCCCAGTGACGCTGTGCCCCCCCTCCTCCCTCCCTCAGATGCGCTCAGTCTCAGCGGGCTGCACCAATGCCTGGTCGAGTTGTCCACGCAGCCGGCCACCGTCTGCCACGGCGCTGCCCCCTCCCGCGACGGCGCCCGCTCCCACGCCGCCCGCAACGCCCTCCAGTACCTCCGCATCATGGCGGGGGGCAAATGAGCCCCCACCCCCCCGCCCGGATGGACCCCCGGCACCCGGAGTCCCCTGGACGGAGCTGGGGATGGGAGCGTAGACGGACCCACGGATGGATGGAGCCACAAAAGTGACACGTGGACACCCTGACGGACATCCAGATCCACCAACGCGCCGTGTGGGCACCTGGACGGACCCTCGGGTGTTGTGACGGACACACGGATGGACATTCGGGCCCTGGATGGAGCTCAGGGCCAGGGGGACCTCTGATCTGCCCCCCACCCCCAGGTGGGTCCTTGGGCACAGGCAGCCCCCAGGAATAAAGCTGGGGGGGTTTGTAACTCCCCGTGTTGGTGTGTTCTTGGGGGGGCTGTGGAGGGGGGCACTTATGGGGCAGGAAGGGGACGTTCTTCCCCTTCATCTCCCCCTGCCTGAGGCAAAACCACTGCGAGCGTTCAGGGTTTGGTGGCACCGCTTTATTGGATGACCCACGGACAGACGGACTCGGGCCCATGCAGGGGGACGGACCCACGGACAGCTGTGGGGATGGACGCTCAGCGACGGCGGCCGAAGCGCTGAGGTGTGGCCATGGTCCAGAATGGAGCAGATGGGGGATCCCAACTTCGGGGGCTGAGCCACGAAGGGGCCCCCGGCCCACGGGGAAACCTGTGGGGAGGGGAGAGACTGACGACCACCGGGGGACAGACGGACAGATGGGGATGGATGGGGATGGACAGGGGTGGATGGAAAGGGATGGATAAAAGGATGGATGGAGAGATGTACACAGATTGACATTGGGATGGATGGACAGGGATGGACGGACATGGACAGACAGACAGAATGGACGGACAGGAATGGACGGACACAGATGGTAACAAAACAACAGACAGCCATGGGCAGTTGGGGACAAACACCAATGGGGACATTGGAAGGAGATGGCAAAGAACGGATGGACAAAGGGACGGATGGGGACAGACGGATGGGGATGGATGGATGGATGGACAGACAGGAGGCTGCGGGAAAACCTAAAGATGGATGAAGGAGGACCGAGTCAGTGCTGAGGAGGATGGATGGATGGGTGGATGCGGACAGAGGGCAGGACAGACGGACAGATGGGACGGACAGGGACGGTGCGATGACACCGATGGGGACGGACACACGCGGGACACACAAACACGGGGCCACGTTCACCCTTCGGGACTCCCCGACCCCCACATCCTCCCTACACCCGAAGTCCCCCCGCCCCTTTGTGCCCCCCCGCCGGTGCCCCCCACCCCCCTCACCTCTGCGGCTGCAGCTCTGGGGCAGCGCCGTGCCGGGAGCGCCCCATGGAGCGGAGCAGCGCGCTCAGAGCGGACGGACCCGACGGGGCGGCGGCACCGGGACCGTCCGGGAGCGGATCGGACCGGGGGGGTTCGGGACACGCGCTGGAGATGCGAGCGGTCCCGGCCAACAGCAGCAGCAGCACCAACACCACCCGCGCTGCCATCGCCGCCGCCCCCCGACCGCCGCCCTCCGCTTCTTATAGACGGGGCCGCGGCCCCGGGAGCGGCCGGGGGGGTCCCGAGGGATGGGATGGGATGGGGGGGGAGGCGCGGTCTGGGCTTTCCGTTAATTGAAGTCATTTCGCAGCCGTGACAGCCGCCGCGGGGACGCGATGATGGGACGGGCGGGGATTAGAGGGGGGGGCGGGCGGCCCTGAGACGGCGGACCCCGACAGCTGAGCCCCCCCTTCCCGCCCCCCCCCGGGAGCCTTCCGATCTCGGGACCCCCTCCAGCCCCTGCCCTCCATCTCCACAAATCCCCCCCCCCACTTCGGGCCTCCTCCCACCCCCCCCGAGCCGCTCTCTGTCCCCACCCTGCGGCCTCGCAGCGCTCCCGCAGCCCCGACGGGGCGGCCCCGAACCGCCGCCATTGGTCCCAATGGACGACAGAGCCCCCCCCGGGGGGGTGACGGCCATAAATGCCCCCCAGGACGGTCACTCCGGCACCTCCCCCCCCCCCCCGCAGCACACAGTTTCAGCCACCGCTCCTCGGTAACAGTTTAATGTCGTATCTGCAGCATAAATAAAGGCACATGAACGCCGTTCCCCCCCGCGCCCCCCCGGGGCTGTGAGGTCCCGCTCACAGGGGCGGCCCTGGGGGGGGTCGCGGGGGGGGGGAAGGCGCAAAAACCGTTCCGTAGCGTTAAGGGCTGCGCGTCCGTTCGGAAGTGATACACGTCTATATAGGTCTGGATATACTCATAATATGCGGGTCTGTATATACTACACCTCGTGGTTACGCGTACTTTTTTTTTTTTTGGGGGGGGGGGGGAGTGGGGGGGGGGTCTTTTTTTTCTTGGCTTCTTCCATTATTGATCGTCAGAGCTGAGGGGGTCCCTCCGTCGCCTCCGAATGAATGGGGATCCAAAGGGGAACGGGGCCAGAAGTGACGCAACGGGCAGCTCCGGCCCAAAGCTGAAGGAAGGGGGGGGTTGGGGGGGGGGGGACAGAGGGGTTAAGGCACCACAAAGGGCAGGGAGGGGGGGGCAAAGCAGAAATCCTTCATCCCAGAGCAAAGTTGGGTGTCCCCCCCCCCCCCAAAGTCCCGGAGCTGAGCTGGGAGGACGGGCAGACGCCCACCCTAAAAGAGAAGGGGGGGGGAGCAAACCCGGAGTGCCACAGAGCCCCCAATTTATGGCTTTGGGACGCTGTGCCCCCCCCCTCCCAGGATGGGAACGGGATGGGGGGGAGATGCCCGGCTTTATCCAACGCACCCATTTGTGGGGCCTTCACTGCAGGGCTGGGGTCCGCTCAAGGCACGTGGAAATGGGGAGGGATTTGGGTTGGGGTCAGGGCAGCGCGGTCCCCTATGGGGTGAGGCAGTGACAGCGCTGCCGTGAGGACGCGGGGTTGGGTTGAGAGCTGGAAA
The DNA here is from genome assembly GCA_030408155.1 of Lophura swinhoii. NCBI lineage: Eukaryota > Metazoa > Chordata > Aves > Galliformes > Phasianidae > Lophura > Lophura swinhoii. The sequence goes on from CM059484.1 coordinate 1,768,701, forward strand.
ATCCCTTTTGGGGTCGTGAGCGAACCCGGAGGCACTGAGATCTCACACCCTGCAGAGCTCCGGGGCAGAGCCGTGGCACTGGGGGGGGGGAACCCGGGGGGCACTGGGGGGTTCCAGGTGGGCACTGCGGGGTCGTGGAGGCTTCTGTTCCGGATATGGGGAAAGCGAAGCAGCTCCGACTGCTCTCCTCCATCAGTTCCCATCGCGTTTCGCAGCTTGGAGGAGCTGCTGAGCCGCCGTCAGCGCAGCGCGGCCCCGCGCAGCGGATCTGGGGAGCGGGAGCAGGGAAAAAACGGGGTGGGTTTGTAGGGAAAGCACAGAGCCCATCAGTGGGAAAACAACCCATGGCGCTCCCGCAGTGGGACCGCATCATCGCTTTGGGTTCTGCTGTCCCGAAGGAGCGGCGCTGAGCACCGAACTCAGCTCCAAAGTGGCGAAGTGCGACCTGAGGGTGCGGGGAGCTCGGGGTGGGGGGGGGGGGATGCGGGGACACAAAGCTGTACGTGTGTGTGTGGGGGGGGGGGGTGGGGGTCCCAGAGGAGCCCTTCGCTTGCAAAATACCGACTGCATCCCCAATGCCGACCCCATCCCGCACACGGAGCCCTGCAAGGACACCTGCAGCTCTCGGTGCTGGGTCGGCTCTTCTCTGCTCAGCCCCAGAAGAGCAGAAGGCGATGGGGATGGAGAGGGGAAGCTCAGGGCGAACCAGCGGCGCCCCACTCTGTGCCCCCCCCCCCCCCCCCCGCACCTCGGAAGAGGCAACGATGCGTGATTTAAGGCCACCAACACGAGGTCGTCGCGATCGTCGGGGCTGGGAGCGATGAGGAGCGCCGGGTTCGCCCCGCAGGAAACCCGCAGGCATTGCAAACAGCGACCAGCCCAGCCGAGGGTCCCGGTGCGGTTCTGAGCTCCGAAATCCGTCCCTGGAGAGGAGCCCGACCTCCATCCGTTCAGCAGCAGCTCTGCTCAGTCTCAAACAGCGCCGGGCAGCGGGAATGAAACCTCTCGCCCCCCCGGCCCCCGAGGCTTTCCTTTGTTGGGAGCTGAGCTTTAGTGTTCACGGGAGCCGAAAGCAAAACCTCTGGAGGTGCTTCACAAAGTGCGGCTGTGCGCCTTCGGGCGACGCATCCGGGGATGGGGGGGGAAGGGGGGGGGCCGCGGTGCAGCCTCAGAAGCCCCACAGCCGCCCTTCACTCAAAACAAAGAAAATCAAACCCCAAATCCGCGCCGTCCCGCGGTGGGGGGTGGGGGGAGGAGAGGGGGAAGGGGGGAGGCGGCCGCGCTCAGTCCTTGGGGCCACGCGCATCATCTGCCGGCAGACTGCGACTGTGGGGCCATGATGACGTGTGGCTGCAGGGCCAGCTCTGTCCTTTGGTTCGCCATCTGAGTCAGCACCGACGTGGCCACGGCTTCGGCTGCCGAGCGGACGCTGAGCCCGTTGGGGGAGGCGGTGACGGAGCTGTGCTGGATGACGGGAGCAGGGGAGCCGGTGGGCTCCGAGCTCTCCTTGGGGCTTTCTGTTGGGGAGAAAGGGGAAAAAAATGGAGAAGAAGTGGTTGGGGAACCATTTTGTGGTTTTGGGATCTTAAAGAATCCTTCCAACCCAATAATCTCACGGTTCTGTGACCTTTCAGGACCTTTCCAACCCACCCGTCCCACGGTTCTGTGATCTTTAAGGACCTTTCCAACCCAATCATTTCATGGTTCTGTGATCTTTCAGGACCTTTCCAACCCAACCATCCCACAGTTCTGTGATCTTTAAGGACCTTTCCTACACAACCATCCCGTAGCTCCGGGATCTTTAAGGACCCTTCCAACCCAACCATCCTATGGTTCTGTGATCTTTCAGGACCTTTCCAACCCAACCGTCCCACGGTTCTGTGACCTTTCAGGACCTTTCCAACACAACCATTTCGTGGTTTTGTGATCTTTCAGGACCTTTCCAACACAACCGTCCCATGGTTCTGTAATCCTTCAGGACGTTTCCAACATAACCATTTCATAGTTCTGTGATCTTTCAGGACCTTTCCAACACAACCATTTCATGGTTCTGTGATCTTTCAGGACCTTTCCAACACAACGATCCCATGGCTCCAGGACCTTTAAGGACCCTTCCAACCCAACCGTCCCACGGTTCTGTGATCTTTAAGGACCCTTCCAACCCAACCATTGCACAGTTCTATGACCTTTAAGGACCCTCCCAACCCATCCATTCTGTCATTTCATGGTTCTGTGATTCCTGAATGCTCACCTCTCAGCCCAGAACTGAAGGGTTGAGCCCAACAGGAGCCACAGCTCCACCCCAATCCCCCCACTGGTACAACTGGGCAAAAGAGGGTGAGCTCTGGAGATGAAGCTGACGTATGGAAATGAATCTCAACATAACACTGCAATGGGAACTGTAAAGTTGGGAAGGGAATGGGGGAGGAGGGGGGTCCAGAGTCCTCCAAAGGTCTCTGCACAAACACAACGCAATGAGGTAAGAAGCAGCCAGGCAGATTGCCTAGCTGACGAGAATGAAATAGTGGTATAAAAAATAAGAGGAAGGAAAGGAAGGAAATGGGAAGATAAAAACGAGGCCTTCAGCTTCCTGAGCCACTCTGATGCCAGTCGCAGGGAAGGAGATCTAAAACCCCAGGATGTCACTGACAGAACCTGCCCATTCCTGACCCTTGCTTTCAGAGCAGTGATGGTTTTTGACTTTAAAGACTCTGAGTGCTGCTCGGAGCTGCTGTGTGGGTGTAATGGCCCCCAGTGCAGGGACAAAAAGGCCACGGTGAGGCTGCACATGGAGATAGCAGTCAGGAGGTGATGGGGCAAAGCCTGAGGCAAAGGTTCCCTCCTTATGTGGTCCCTGCTGTGGTTGAACCTCCTGGCAGCAGCAGCAGAAGGTAGCACTCACCAAGATAGCCCTGGGTCTTCTTCTGCAGTGCGGTGACGGGGCAGTCCTTGTGAGCCAGCAGCAGCTGCTTCAGCTGAGCCACCTCATTCCTCAGCAGCGTCACCTCGTTCTGCGATTGAAAAACAAGGATGTGTGGACATGTGGACGTGTGGACACACTGCTGCCAGCTCGTCCTGCAAGCTGACCGCTTGGCATTGAACTGGAGATGGCCTGGGGACACCAAAGCTTCTGGGTGGGGGAATTTGGTGACCAACCCACGATGGGAGTGCTCCCCTGAGCTGCCCCTCGCTGTGCTATCTCTGCCCAACCCTTCCTGAGCTCCTACAACTTTCAGGTCCATTTCCCTCCAAGCTCTGTGCAGCAAAATCACTCCCCTCTATGGAAAGGCTTGGACAAATGGCTGGAACTCGGTCAGTTACGGTGCAGAACTGCCCAAGGAAACGGTTTCTATAATTACTTTGGGAAGAGAACTAAATGCCATGATTGGTGCTACTGAAAAAAATTCCATTCCATGAGTCATGGGCAACCAGTGGGAGAAAAAGCCCAGGATGGACACGAGTTTGATTTTTGCAGACCAATGCTCAACCAATGCTGAGGGCATTAACGAGGGGGATAACTGCAAAAGGAGAAAGGTTCTGTTCAGCTCTTTTGAGATTTGCTGCACTTCTGTAGGCACGAGGAGGTGCGGCCAGAAAGTCCCAATTCTTCACAAAAATCAGTGTGGCTGCAGCTGCAAAACCTCCTTGCTCAGCCCTCTGCCCCATGAAGGGAACTGGGACTGCTATGCTGACCCTGTGCCAGCAGAGAGCTCTCACCTATGGAAGGGAGATTTTCATCCTATAAATACAGCTGCTGTCATCCCGTCCCCAGCAGGAGGTGCTCTGTGCAGTTCCCCCCAGGGAAGCATTGGCCTTCTCGGCCACTGGAGCACACTGCTGGCTCATGGTTGATCACTGGTCAGCTGGTTGGTCAACCACTGGCCAACCAGGGCACCACTGGCCTTCTTGGCCATGAGGGCACACTGCTGGCTTGAGATCAACCATTGGTCAACTGCTGATCAACCAGCGGTCAATCATTGGCCTTCTTGGCCACCAGGGCATACAGCTGGCTCATGGTTCACCAGGACCTCCAGATCTTTCTCCACAGAGCTCCTTTCCAACAGCTCAGCCCCTGACCTGCACTGATATGTGTAGAGTTCACTCCAGACAGCAGCACCCAAACGTGTTTTCTCTCTGCAGCACGGGGATGGCGTTCCCTCTGTGGTGACCGACCCAGAGCGGCCGGGCTGAGCTCAGCCTTAATGCTTACATACTCACGCTCAGCTGGATGTTCTGGGTTGTGAGCTCCTCAGCTTTCTTCTCTAAGGAAGACACCCAGAGCTTGCGTTTCTGCCGGCAGCGCGAGGCAGCAGCTCTGTTCCGCTCCAGGAACCGCTGCCGACGTTCGTCGGGGTCCTCATCAACCGTCCGCCTCCGCCGACCGCCGGTGCTGGGAGTGGGTTGGGCAGGGGAAACCTGGAGATGGGGAAGAGAGATGCTGAAAGGGAGCGTAACAGAGCCTGGAGCAAGCATTTCCCATCAGGTCTGGCAGAGATGATGTGGGATCTTGGGGCTGGAGGAAAGAGGGATCTGGTTTGCAGAGCAGGCTGGGGAGGAACGGAACCATGCGCCGTCCATAACCACAGGCAGAGCACAGTGTTTTTTGAGTGGGCAATTTGCTTTCAAGATTAATTTGCTTTCCATTTTCTCCAAATGCCTTCAGCCAGGCGCGCTCTCGGAGGCAACGGGAAGATTTTGTAGCTCCACACCACATCCCAGTCTCATTTCAGAACAAAGGAAACGTTGGGGAGGGTGTGGGGTCCCAACCTGGTGGGTTCTGCCACTGCGGCTGCTGGGCTGTCAGGCAGCAGATGGACATTAAAACTTTTGGAAGGCACTGTAACTGACAGAGCAGGTGGCGGTGCTGATGGAGGGCTGGCATTTGGTGAGCTGGCAGGAGCTGCCGGAGCTGATTGCCTGAGAGGGGAGCGTTTAACCCTCGTAATCGAACGGGGAGAAGGGAGCAAAATATTCTTTCAGAACCCCAGCCCTTGTCAAGCAGATTAACGCCTTGGTGGAATTTTCTGCCTGGTGGCATTCGAGAGCGTCAGTGCTGAAGCAGTGCTGGAAAAACAAAGTTTTTAACCCATTTTGGAAACCAGGAAAGTGTGAGGTTTGCTCCCTTGAGGCTCAGTAACCCCCAGCACCGGGGCTGGGCAGCAGCAGACCTGAGGCTGAGCTGGTGATGGAGCGTCGGGGTGCTGGACGAGGATCTGGCTCTGCTCCGGGCGCGCCGTCACCATCGTGCTGGCTGAGCCCACCACCAGGCTGCCGCCGTTCAGCGAGGAAGACGCCGTCAAGCTGGCCTTCAGCCTCTGCCAGAGGAGAACAAAGGACATCAGTCACCCCTTCCCCGCTCTGCTGAGGCTTAACGCAGCTCCTTTCCCACCCAGGGAGCCAGGTGACTGAGGAGTGACAGGGTTCCAAACCCAAGTGAAGCCACCACCATCACCTGGCTTGCCCCAAGGCAGGCAGCAGCTTCCAGCTCAGACAGGTGCCTGCATCCCCAAACTGACCCACGTGGGGATGGGAAGAGGATGGTGAGGCCCATCTGAGCAGGGGGGCAGAATGGCTCCTTTCATCCCTTGAGCGATCTGAGATATCTCACCCATTGTGCAGCTCTGCCTGTGAGCCCTGCAGACACTTGGTGGTGGGATGGAGCAGTGGCAGCGTGGAACAGCTGCCACGAGGCAGATCTGTAACACCCCATTCTGACCAAAAAACAATGGGGTTTCGCTACCCTTTGTTCTAAAATTGAGGTGTTTTTTTCCTCGCAAACCTTTAGTTGAAGGCTCTGCACAAAACCCATTACCCAGATCCTCGGATTGCAGCACAGCATCCCTGCTCTTGGCTCTGCCATCCCCAAGCCCACCTCCAGCCCATCTGTTACCTTGGAACCGCGGGCAGCAGCTCTGCACAAACGACGCTGGGCTGAGCTGCATCCCACCAGCACTGGGTGCCCACCCTGCCAGCCAGATCCGCAGCCCCACCAACACCTGATCCCAGCACAGAGCAGCACTCTGACTGATTTCGGAGCGGCTCTTTGCAAAAGCCACGGGGAAAAAAAGCCTTCCTGATGGGGCCGGCGCAGACGGAACGCTGCGGGCACGGGGCACGCTTTGCACACTCACCATTTTGGCTTCTGAGTGCACGGGGAGACCCGACGGGGAAACGGAGCCACTGCTGCTGATGGGCGGCCCGGGAATGCCGGGAATGTTGGGCACGATGGACACGGGCCGTGCCAGCTGACGGGGAGGAACCGACGCACTGTTAGGAGCCGCGGTGCCAACGAGCTCCGCAATCATTCCCCGACCGAGCGCATTTATCAGCCCTGACAAATCTCGGCGTTTAACTGCCGCCATCCATCAGTGCTGCTGTCAGCCCAGGGCAGCAGCCGCCCCTTTGGTGGCCACGGTTGCTGGTGAAGGATTGCCCAGCCGCAGCAGCCCCACACCTTCCTCCTCTCCCCATCCCTGAGTGGGGAGGGAGGGAACGGAGCGCTCCGATTCTCGGCAGCGCTGCGGAGCTGCAGCAGCACCGGGGGTGCATCGAAGCGTCTCCTCCTGCTAAGCAAGGAGAGCTCTGCCCTCACCACAGGGAAAACAGAACCTGCACTTGCGTTAGCACGCCGCTCAGGTCCGCTGTTGCAAAGCACTGCAGCCCCAAGGCCGTGCCTGCAGCCAGCAGCACGGCGCAGAGAGCTGCGTGCCCACGAGCTGCTTGGGGCTGCCTGCTCTGACACCGACCTTCCCTCAACCTGGGGCAGATTTGGCTGCGATTCGCTCCGAAGCCAAAACACAAAGCGGGATCCATGCCTGGGGGAGGGGGGGCTGAGGTTCTCGGGGGGGCTCAGAGCTGCTCCTGAGCTCTGCACCACTGGCAATTCCCCGCACGCAAAAAGCCCAACACGTGAGGGGAACATTTGCACAGCACTCTGGTGATGCCGACGGAGGGAAGGGGGGGGGCTTTGCTGGCCTGCAAAGAGCAACACGTTCACTGCAAGCTCGGATGGTTCCGACTGCAGCACGCAGCTCCAAATGGGAGCGGTAATCAGTGCCCCTGCAGCTCCCAGCCTCGATCCACGGCGTGAGCCATCTGTCTGGGCACGGCTTTGTTTTTTCTCCAGACTGATTGCCCTCTAGTGTGATCGCCGCGTTATTGCTGCCTTGCCAGAGCTGCCCCCCCACCAAAACCCACCCTCCCCTCCTGCTCAAGCCTTATCTTGCACAGGGGGGGAGATAGACTTTAATTTCTGCAGAATGGAAGTGCCTTGGCAGGGGGAAAAGCGCCGTCCCTCCCTCCCCTCCGCCTCGCAGAGCCGTGCTGCGTTTCCCTTACCGATATCACAGACGGCATCTGCATGGGGGGGCCAGGCAGGACGGGCATGGTCTGCCCGTTTGGCAGCTGCACGACGAGCGGAAGGGAACCTGTGGGTGACCTGCAAAGACAGCCCAGGGCTCGGGGGTTATTTGGGGCCGAAGTTATTCAGGCAGCACAAATGAACTCCGGGCATTTGTCCCCTTTCCGAAGGGCACTTTGTGAACCGAGAGGTGTGGATGGTGGGGTGGACGCGATGGGGACGGAGCCTCGTTGCTACAAATGAAAACAACCAAGCATTTTTTTCCAGTGCAGATCGCTTGGCTAAACGGGCACGCACAGCTCTGCCTCCATTTCACTCCTCTCACTCCATTTCAGAGCGCTGCGCTCAGGCGGTGACCGTCCTGCACAGGGAAAGGGGAGGGAATGGAGCAACCGATGGGGAGAGGAAGGAAAATGTCCCTGGAGCTCCTCCTGCTCGGTCCACATGGATCAAGGAGCAAAAAGGAGCAGTCGATTGCTGTGCTGCCGGGAGCAGAACGGTGCAGAGAGCAGCTGGGAGGAGAGCAGAGCTGCCGGGATGGAGGAAAAACTGCCCCCTCCTCCCAGCACAGCCCAGGGGATGGGGGATGGATGGAGCCAGCGTGGAGCGACGGCGGCGTGGGGGGAGTGGGGTCAGAGCGGGGGGCTCCGCGTGCCCATAACTCAGGCTGGAATTTTTAAGGCTGCCCTGGGAACGCCAACGCTCGGCTCTCATTCATTTCTATTGGGCATCCCAAATCCTCCAGGCTGCTTTGAAAATCCCAGGCTAACAAGGCGAGCTGTGGGGAGGTCACAGCCCTCCCCTCCATCTCTGTCACGCTGACAACCCCCCCGCGGCCGCTGCGGCCCCATTATGGCTACAGCCAAACCCCCCCCGTGGAGCTCTGGGATGGATCCATCCCTGAGAGCTGCAGAGGACACAAAACCTCATTGAAGCCCAGAATGCTCCAGTTTGATTTTCTCATGTCTCCAAGCGAGGGGGGACTCTGTGCCGAACAGCCTGAGTTACAAGCAGAATGCAGGCAGAACAAGGGCAAAGAAAAGGTGGAATACAGGCAGAATGCAGGCAGAACACAAGCAGAATAAGGGCAACCCCCGAGGGCTGCAGCCAGCAGTGAGCACCGTGCTGATGCTGTCCACATGGATCAAGGGGCAAAAAGGAGCAGTCGATTGCCGTGCTGAAACGAACGGCTCCCACGGCAGATGCTGAGCATGCAGGAGGGCAGAGGGTTGGAGAAGAGGTTATGCTGCAGAGGCAGCGGCTGTCTGAGAAAATCCCAAAGCCATTAAAGACACAGACAGCTTCCTACGGATGGCTTTGCTGAGCTCTCTGCTCTGCACCACGCTGCAAAAGCAGCTTGGGAGTCCCCAGACACCATTCAGAGTATTGGTGTACATCAGGGCTGGGCTCATGGAAAGGAGCTCTGCAGACAAAGACCTGGGAGCGCCGGTGGCAACAAGGGAGACCATGAGCCAAAAGCATGCCCTGGTGGCTAAAAACACCAAGGGTATCCTGGTTGACCAATGACTGACCACAAGCCAGCAGTGTGCCCTGGTGGCCAAGAAGGCCAATGGTTCCCGGTGGGGCACTGCACAGAGCACGGCCAGCAGGGCAGGGAGATGCTCCCCACTCTGCTCTATGCTGGGGAGGCACCACCTGGAGCACTGGGCCCAGTGCTGGGCTCCCCAGTTCAGAGCAGACTGGGAACTGCTGGGAGAGCCCCACGGAGCGTCCAGAGCTGTGGGAGCCCAGAGCACCTCCTGGTGGAAGCTTCTGTGATTCTGTGTTTGGGGATTAATTTCTCCCTGCAGTGAGATCCGCCTCGTTTCATTACACTACAACAATTAGTTCCTGCCTCCTGCACTTCCACCCCATTCTGCTTTTGCAGACAGCGCTGCAATGAGGCCCTTATGCCCAAGCAGCCGCAGCACCTCAGATCTTCTGCCAATCAAGGAACTTCTCTGGGTCCCTAATTACTGCTCAGGAAGCATAACAGGAGGGAAGCCTCAGGGCAAGGACTCCCTGCTACAAACTCACCCGAGCTGCCTGTTGGATGGCGGGGCCTGGGTGATGACAGAGGTTGGGGAAGGCAGTGTGGGGTGCAGGGGGTCGTAGCCCAGGTGCAGGGGCAGTGATCCGGGGCGCACGATGGTTGGTGTTGGTGTGGAAATGATCACAGGCTTGGGAGTGATCTCCTAAAGGTGGTAAACAGATAAAAGGAGACACGAGGTTACTGTTTAGTTATTAACTGGAACTGTAAGGTCCTTTCCAGCTCAACCATCCTATGGTTCTATGATCTTTAAGGACTCTTCCAGCCCAAATGCTCTACAATCCCATGAATTACCTTCACCAAAACCTGTTACAATCTGACAGATCAACAAAGTGGAAGGGCAACACAGGAGTATAACAGCAAAGGGACCAGAGGGAATGGGATAGCATCACAAAGGAAAGGTGCTCGCTCATCTCTGAACTGTACAAGGAGGGATCTCCAAACAGAGACCCTTCCCCAGTGGCAGTCAGCCCTTAAATGGGGTCTAAGAGAGATGCAGCCATGCTCCAGCCCTTCTGCTTGCACAGCTGCATTGCCTTCACCTGTGCTCCCAGGGCTGACCCTGTCCTTTCCCCAGGTGCTCAATCAGTGGGTCAGGCAAGGACTCAGCAGTTCCCATACTTTACTCCTCCTGCTTTCCCTCTGGTGGCTCTGAAGCCATTCAGTGAAACTTAAGGCACAGAACCTGAGGCACAGAGGGGCACGACTTACCCAAACTGATTGTATGTCATTGCAGGGAATGGGGCACAGAAATTCTGGCTCTGGGAAGTCAACCCCTCTATGATTCACTGCTCCTGCCCAGCCAACACCTCCACAATGGGAACTGCTCCTCTCCTGCTCTGACCACCTGCAGCCCACCCTGGGAACGAAGCTGCACTGCTGCACTTCATCCCCACCTGAAGAGCACTCCTGGGATAGGCAGGAAGTTTCTCCTCACCTCCACTTGGAGATTTAAGTGTGTTTGAAGAGTGGTGGGGAGGGAGGGAAGAAGCATTTCTCTCTTTCACAAACAAGATGAGCCACGGTGGTACCCGAATGAGGGGAAACTCTGCTCTGTGCAGCCTCTGCCAGGGCTCGGGGTCGGACGTACCTTCTCCTTGCTCTGCGGTGACCGTGGGTTGGAGGCAGGGCTGTCTGGGGGGGACGAGTCCACCTCCACCGGCTCCTCCTCCTTTATTTTGATGTCTGGGGTGGAGGGCAGCGACATGTCCAGGGCTGCGTTGCTCTGCGGGAAAACCAGCGACGGATTGAGAGGACAATGAGCTCACATCGCCTGCCGAACGGCAGCTCGTTCCCAAAGGAAGAGCTGCAGCTCTGAGCTGCCAAATTATTATTATTTATTGGTCCTGAAGCAGCAGCTGGGAGCCCGAGGCGGAGAGCGGAGCCGCGTCGGCCCCGTGAGCACACAGCCCCAACGGCACCTCGTGCTGAGAACACAGACCTGATTCTTTGCATCCCTCTGTTCAGAAAAGGGCTCTGCGGAGGAGAGCAGGTAACAAAGCCCTGAGCCACAGAGGGCACCTTCATCCGCAGAAAGAGCTGCAAAGCGTTGTATAAATCAGCCTGAATTATTTTACTGCCCGATTATCGAAAGCAAACAAAGAGCCATGCAAGTTATTAAACATCCATGGGCTCCCCATTAAAATGAAACCCGACTGCATGCCCACAGATGGCAACACGCCGCCAGCCCGGGCTCCTGCAGTGCCACGTGCCCCACTTCAGCTGAAGGGGAGCTGATGGGGATGGGAAGAGGGTGACAATGGGGGGGACACGAGAGAGCGGCTGCTTCTCTGGGGCTGGGAGGGGATGGAGTGGGATGGGGCTGTGGGGTGGATTTGGATGGAGAAGTCCCTGCACTGAGCATCAGATTAGGGCAGAAATGCCCGTAATGCAGAGCTGCTCTCCATCCCCCATCCCTGCTCAGCAGCCCAGCCCAGCCCCTAACCCACACCTCTTCCTCTGCTGCATCTGAAGTCCTCTCCAGGGAGGGGATTTGGATGGAGAAGTCCCTGCACTGAGCATCAGATTAGGGCAGAAATGCCCGTAATGCAGAGCTGCTCTCCATCCCCATCCCTGCTCAGCAGCCCAGCCCAGCCCCTAACCCACACCTCCTCCTCTGCTGCATCTGAAGTCCTCTCAGGGAGGAAAATTGAGGCAAAAAGGTAAATCTGTGCCTCTGGGGCTGCTCTGGCGCTGATTTACACCGGAGCTTGTGGCCACGTACCTGCCCTGCTAAGCAGAGATGGGAAGCACAAAGGAGAAGGGATTAACATGCAGGGAAATTTCAAACCACTTAAAGTGCCTCCAGGGAAGCTCCCGCTGCTCCCATGGTTTTAATTAAGGCGCTGCTGTCGGACCACCCTTGGAAACAGAGGACAAAACCCGCAGCAGCCGCGGGGCCGCGGGCAGCCAACGCTCTGAGCATCACAGCAATGCAACAGCAGCTCCGGGGGGTCACACAGAGCCAGCAGGGCTGAGGGCTGCGGGTTGTGCAGAGTTTTTTGGGGAGGGTTAATGCATCCCCTCCACCCAAACCACCCCCTGAGCTCGGAGCCGCCGCGTTCTCCCGACTGCTGGCGGAAATATTTTGCCTGAGGCCGTCCTGAAGTGCAAAACAAAAATTAAAAGGCAAATATCCGAGAGCTGAAGGCTGCAGAGCAACGGGAGCTGGGTGGTCTCCCTATAAAGCGAGCGGCGAGACTGCGGGCGGCTCAGCCACGCCGACCCGAAACCGCAAACGGGGCGCAGCCTCCACTCTGAGCTGCAGAGAACAAAAGGTGGAGAGGGGAGAAAGGCCCGCACGGCCCCGCAGCGCTGAGCGGAGATGGATTGGTGCTGCCAGGAGCAGAGAGAGGCACTTTGCAGCGCTCGTTCCCAATTCCTCCGTTCCCCATCTCGGGGAAGATTTACGCCGCTCTGCTCCCGCGGTTTATTTCCGAGCAGCGCCGCTGACTGCGGGCGGACGGACGTCCATCCATCAACCCCGTAAATGTATGTGGCAGCCTAAGAGCCCCGCACGCAGCTGTGCTCCTCCGATCCCTGAGAAGGGAAGGGGGGGAACCGTCCTTAATGAGCTGCTGGCTGATGAGATCCCGCCGTCCTTCAGCCCCGGGGTGGCGGGGGCAGCCCGGATCGATGCTGCTGGAAGCCAAGGGGGCTCTTTGTTAGTGCAGCCCCTCCTGCACGCAGCCCCTCTCCCCACTGCAATGCACTGTGCATGTGGATGGTGCTGGGTGAGCCCTGCTCTGCTCCTTTGTCGGGGGGACCCCAGAACTGCACCTTTGGGGAGCATCGTTGGGGATCTGTCACTGGAGAGGTTCAGAAAGGATTCTGCTCAGATCCCGGAGCCCCCAGGGTTGGTCTTGTCCATCCTGATCTGCACAGTATTTGGGATACCGCCTCTCTTGCTCTTTGGAATAAGGGGATAATAAACCCTTCCAAGCTGCTCTAAACGGGGCTCCCATCACACGACTGCCAGCCAGAGTCACCCCAAAGGAAAACCCCAACACATGAACAGCAGGAAATCCTGCCTGCACCCAATGTGTGCCCTCCAGCACAGCCTCCCAACCCAGGCTCCCAGCGCTGCCTTTCTCCTCTTGCCTTTTTCTCCTCATCCTCGGTGGCTTTCTTGAACTCGTGCTCGAAGGAGCTGGCCAGCTCGTTGAACAGCCCCACCTCCTCGCAGTTCTTCAGGAACCGAGTCGGCGTCGGGGTCTGATCTGGGGGGGAAGCACAACAACACCAATTCACGCCGTACCCCCCGTGCCCCTCCTGCACCCCCTGCTCAGCACAAAACCTGATGATGTTTTCCTGTCCTGTCCCTCCCAACCCGGGGCTCTGCCTGTCCTCAGGGGCAACGCCGGATGGGAGGAGTGGGATTGGTGTCCCCAAAAGACGCAGACCCCAAAGCACAGAGGGATCAGAGGAGGAAGAGAAACCCACCAGCAGGAATCCACCTGCACGGGAGCCTCCTGCACTTTCCAGAACAAAGGGGGTCCTTGGGATGCTTCCCTTGAGCTGTGGTATATTTCACCCTCCCTGCCCCATTAAGGTTTGTTCATTAAGCACGCTTTGCTCGCCCACACTTCTCCCCATTAAGCCCACGACCTGCTCTGGCTGCAGATCTCAGTGGGATGCTGCTTCTGCAGGCTCTGTTTGGACCATTCCCCGCTCAGCATCGCTCTCCTGATACCACAAAGAACCAGGACTGCTCCCACCTCACCACCTTTCCCATCCCAACCTCCAGAAACTGCCCAGAAGTGCCCAATTCCCATTTCAATCAGTCCTTGCATGGGGAGAGCTCTGTTCCTTATGACCCTCCACACCCTCACTGCAGTGTTTTGGTGTGGGTGAATCCTGCTGCTCGTTAGCACAAAGCTAACGAGGGAGGGAGGAAGGAAACCCCTGGACAAAGCAATTCCTGAAGTGTTTTGTGCTGACATCTCATCCACGAGTGTGTGCACCTTTGGGAGCTGCAGAGATGAGGATCTGAGAATGGGACCACTCCATCTGTGCTCCCATCCCCTCCCAGCCAACACGGATGGGGATTCATTGAGGAAAAGCCAACCCCCCCCCTCTGCAGCCTATTTAGCAAAGGGCTCACTGAAGGAAAACTGACCTTCAGGAAACTGAGCCTGCCTGCAGCTCCCACCCCAATGCCTTCCCCATCAGCTCCCATGAGGCTGATCCCACACGGAACGAATTCTCCCCATTTGTGTCCATCGGGGTCCACCCTCAGCTCTCTTAGGACCTCACTCATAGCTGCCAACCCCAACCCTACACACCTTACACCTAAACCCTAACACTAACTCTGGCTCAAAGGCTTGCAGTGATCTAAACTGCCAGTTCCCCGTCAGCCCCAGAGTGGGGCTGGAGATGGATCTGGGGAAAGCGTGCCCTTCCCAAGGGCTGCAGAAAGCATTTTCCTGCTCTCAGCCCTACACAACCCATAGGAAACCAAAAGAGGATCCCAATGAAGCAGGAGAGCATCAGTAAAGCAGTGATGCTCTGCTGCCAGATACTGATATGTGCTTTCTTTTCCCCGTTCTGTAGAGGCTGTGCTGACCCTGCAGCACTCGGAGCTGTTTGGGTTTACAAAACAAAACCCCAAAAAAGGAAAAGCCGAGGTCTGTGCCGAGGAAGAAGCTTTGCTGTCACATCCAAAGCACACCCAGCACCAGAGGAACCTCCATCCACCCATCACCCCCTCCAAATGACAAAAAGGGGAGAAAACAAAAGGGAGAGAGAAAAAAAAAAAAAAAAAAGAACCCACCAAAAAAACCCAACACCGCCGTAAAGAAAGGGGAAAAAAACCGAGCAGAAAGTCAGCAGCCTCCGCTCCGCTCTCCTCCTGATTAAATGCAGATCACAGGGCTTTTTATGGGAGGCAGAGACGTGGCTCGCTGCATCTGCTCCCCAGCATTAATCTTGCAGCCGTGGGCATTAACGCGGCGCGGGGCTGAGCAGTACCTGCCATGATGACCGAGTCGGTGCGCGCCGGGCCGAATTTCAATGTCATCTCATGTTTGTGTTTATGAACTGCCAGGTGGTCCTCGTTTGTAAACCTCTGAAATGAAACGGTTCAGAAAAGGGTGAATAAATGCGGGCTGCGTTTTATGGGAGTGGGGTTGGGGTGGGGGATTGGGGATGGGATGGGATGGGATGGGGTGGGGATGGGGATGGGGATGAGGATGGAGATGGGATGGGGATGGGGTGGGATGGGATGGGGTGGGGATGGGATGGGATGGGGTTGGATGGGATGGGGTGGGGATGGGGGTGGGGATGGGGATGGGGATGGGGATGAGGATGGAGATGAGGATGGGATGGGATGGAGGATGGGATGGGATGGGAATGGGATGGGGATGGGGATGGGATGGGATGGGATGGGATGGGATGGGGATGGGATGGATGGGATGGGATGGGATGGGATGGGATGGGGTAGGGTGGGATGGGATGGGGATGGGGATGGGGATGGGGATGGGGATGAGGATGGAGATGGGATGGGATGGGATGGGATGGGGATGGAGATGGGGTTGGACATGGAATGGGGTTGCGGTTGGGGATGGTGTTGGGGTTGGGATGAGGCTGGGGCACAATGAGGTGTTTGCACACTGCTCAGATGGAAAACAGCACTGTGTGCAGTGAATGGGGCACAGAGATGGCTGAGAACCCATTTCTGAAGATCGTAGCTGAGATAGGAAATGCAGGTTGATGCCGGCCCTAATTAGAGGCCATAATTAAGGGCTGCTCAGCTCTTTGGGATGGGGCAGATGCTATGCAATTTGCAGCCAGTCCAACATCCACCAGAAGCAGAACAGTGGGGAAAAAACAATGGGATTTCTGTGGGCCATGGGGCTCACGGTCACCCCACAGAACTCTGCAACGGGGACGGGATGCTGGCTGAACACAGACAAAGGCAGAAAGGGCAGAGGGGAGGACAGGGTTAAAGCAAACCCTCCTGCAAAGGAGGACGGAGCGCTGCTCCTTCTGGGCTGCAACAAAGCACGGCTGCAGGGCGGGCGCATCGCAGCCATCGGGATGGGGGTCAGCATGGGATGGGGTTATTTTCGTTTTGCCATTATCTCCCACTCCAATTCCCCATTTCCCATTATTTCCCCTTCCCCACCCCTTCCTTTCCCATTCCTGGATTCCCCCATTATTTCCTTTTCCCCATTCCTTATCTCCCATCCCCATTTCCCATGATTTCCCATTCCCTGTGATTCCCCATCCCCACTCCCCATTATTCGCCCCTATTCCCATTATTCCCCAGCCCCCATCATTCCCCACTATTTCCCATTATTCCCCACTCCCCACTATTCCCCATTTTTCCCCACCATTCCCCACTGTACCCAAGCTCCCTCTCCCGTTCCCAACCCTCACCATTCCCACCCGCAGCACAACACAACCAAACCAAGGACAAAAGCTGCACTTTCTACCCCATTTTTCCAAAGGGAAACTGAAATCTGCAGCACATAAACCCTCTGCAGAGGTGGGGGGGGGGAAGGGGGGGGAAAGGGGAGGGACCCACACAGCATTTCCAAATGCTGAAAAAAGGGGAAAGGCAGAAAATCCTCCATTCTGCAGCTCGCTTTCTGCTGGGTGCTTTGGCAGCACTCGGCGCCCATCATCCCCCCCCCCCCCCAACCCCATGCAGCAAAAAAAACCCTGAGACAGAGCCCAGCACTTCAGCCCTAAATCATGTCATGTTACACTGAGAGCAGCGCCGGGGGCGGGGGGGGGGGAGAAGGAGGGATAAAAAATGGGATGAGTTACGGCCGCGGCGCTGCCTTTCATATCCAATCCCCTCCAGCAGCAGTTGAAGAGCTGCCGTGGCTGCAGCTGCTGTTTTGGAGGGGCTGAAGGATTTGGGGTGGGATGTCATGCATCGCATCCCCCAAGTGCCACGTGCAGACCCGATTTTGCCTTTTTTCGCCTCATTTTTGGGGTTCTGGGTAACATGGGGCTGAGTGCCTGCACCCCAAAGGAAGCTTTTTTGGAGAGAACTGAGGAGGGCTGTGACAGCGTGGGATGAGAGCTGTGCATTGTGCAAACCTTTGTCTGTGGGACACAGCGATGCGCTCCCTCCCTGACTGAGCCAGACAGCAAATGCAGCTGATGCCTCACTGCAGGGCAAAACTGATTCCCAGCATCCATTCAGCAAACAGTGTGGAAAAGAGGAAAACAGGAGCGTGCCGAGAGCTCCTCTTGGGCTGTGCATCTGCATGGGCTGCAGCAGGAAAAGGAGCTGGGAGCTGAGTGGAGTGCAGTGCTGGGTGCAGAACAGAGCAACGCTGGGTGCAGCACAGAGCAATGCTGGGTGCAAAGCAGAGCAATGCTGGGTGCAATGCAGAGCAATGCTGGGTGCAACGCAGAGTAATGCTGGGTGCAATGCAGAGCACTGCTGGGTGCAGCAGAGAGCACTGCTGGGTGCAACACAGAGCAATGCTGGGCGCAACACAGAGTAATGCAGGGTGCAATGCAGAGCAATGCTGGGTGCAACACAGAGTAATGCTGGATGTAATGCAGAGCACTGCTGGGTGCAATGCAGAGCAATGCTGGGTGCAACGCAGAGCAACGCTGGGTGTAACACTGAGCGATGCTGAATGCAATGCAGAGCACTGCTGGGTGCAAAACAGCACTGCTGGGTGCAGCACAGAGCAATGCTGGGTGCAAAGCAGAGCAATGCTGGGTGCAACACAGCAATGCTGGGTGCAACACAGAGCAATGCTGGGTGCAGCACAGAGCAACGCTGGGTGCAGCACAGAGCAACGCTGGGTGCAGTACAGAGCAACGCTGGGTGCAAAGCAGAGCAATGCTGGGTGCAGCACAGAGCACTGCTGGGTGCAACGCAGAGCAATGCTGGGTGCAAAACACATCAATGCTGGGTGCAACGCAGAGCACTGCTGGGTGCAATGCTACCTGCACCCCCTGCACGGTGCAGAGCCCACTGCACTGAGCTCGATGGGTTTTAACTTTGCTAAGGACATTCAGAGCACACAAAGTGCTGGCTGAGCACTGAGCCAGAATTCAGCTTCAATGCAGATGAGACTGCAATGGCACAGAGCTCCCTGCAGCAGGGAGACTTCATGGCCAGGGAAGCACAAGCCCTGCTGCAGCCTTAGCAGAGATGGTGGGGGGGGGGCTGAACCTGCTGCCCCACGCTCATCACAGAACTCAATTAACAAAGCTGCTGTTAATGGGGGAAGGCAGAACGGCACTCTGACCCAATGTAATATGGACAACACGGGAGACAAAGGAGAACGATGACAGCATTGCAGCTGAGCAAAAAGGGCTCAGGAAGGAACCGCAGCTCAGTGCAGCACTGGTGGTTGGGGGCTGCATGGCCTCTGCCTCCAGCAGTGCCCAGAAACCCCCACTTCAGTGGGGACCCATGAGGGTGAGAACCCCAGGAGCCTGGAGGTGAGCGGTGCAATGCACTGCTGCCCATCAGAGACCCTTCAGAGGCCCACTGCCACAATGACATTGCCCGTTTTGTTGCCCATTGTCACACTAAAGTTGACCACTGTTGCCTGCTGTAACATTGCCCATCCTTACACAGCCCACTGTTGCCCATTTTTGCCCATTGTTGCCAACTGTGTCACACTTAAGTTGCCCATTGTCTCCCATTGCTGTGTTGCCCATTGCTGCCCATCACCTCCCATTGTCTGCCATCGTCTCCATTGTTGCCCATTGTCTCCCATTGTCGCCCACTGTCTCCCATTGCTGCCCATCATCTCCCATCATCTCCCATTGTCTCCCATTGTTGCCCATTGTCTCCCATTGCTGCCCATCATCTCCCACTGCTGCCCACTGTCTCCCATTGTTGCCCATTGTCTCCCATTGCTGCCCATCATCTCCCACTGCTGCCCACTGTCTCCCATTGTTGCCCATTGTCTCCCATTGCTGCCCATCATCTCCCATCATCTCCCATCATCTCCCATTGTTGCCCATTGTCTCCCATTGCTGCCCATCATCTCCCACTGCTGCCCAGTCTCCCACTGCTGCCCATCATCTCCCATTGCTGCCCATCATCTCCCATTGCCGCCCATTGTCTCCCATTGCTGCTCATTGTCTCCCATTGCCCACCGCTGCCCATTGCTGCTCACTGCTACCCACTGCCACTCCTGACACACATGGCTCCACAATTCCAGCCCCGTTTTCTCTCTGCTGCCATTCCCTTCTCTCAGGTGGGTTTTCTCACCAGGACGGCTCTTTGGGGGTGCCTGCACTCCCAAAACCACCCCATGTCCAGCAGTGCCTTTCCACCAGAGGAAGGGAGAGACCGCAGCTCCGTGCATCCCAATGAGGGATGTGCAAAGGGATGAGGGAGTGCAAAGAGCACTTTGGGGCACTGCACCCACACAGCACATCCAGCCGTGGGTCAGGGAGCACCCCCACATTCATAGGGCAATGGGAACACCTCCAAGTTTGCTCCAGCACTTTGCTGCAGCTGAAACAAAACGTCACGGAGCTCCTATCCCATCTCATCCCATCTCATCATCCCACCGCGTTCCTCCTTGGCCAGAAGGGCAGAGCATTTAGCTGGGAGCAGGTAAATAATTTAATTTACATTTCTATAGCTCTGCTTGTCCCAGAGGGCTTCTCACACACATCCCCTGTGCTGAATGCAGGTGTTGGGGGGGGGCAGCAACCATCTGTCCAACAGCGCAGCGAGGAGAGAAGCTTTCGGCCAAGGACGGAGGGGAGAACTCCTTCAGAAACCGCCCTCAACTTTTCATTATCATTAAATGGTTTTTAATTGCTATCATCGAGCAGGTGCTGCATCTCCTCCGCCTGCACAGAGCTGAAGTTCTGCAGCAGCGAAGCCCTGGGGGAGGAGTAGATCTGATGCTACTGGGTTCAGTCTGGGTGGCTGACATCCCAATGGGACTGAACTGCTGTGGGCACCACCAGGACCACCACCAAAAACCACCGCAGCAAAAAGGGATTTCTGCAGGGTGTGCTGAAGGATCAGGATGCATGGAATGGTTGTATGGCCTGAGCTGGGAGGGTCCTTAAGGATCGTAGAATCACAGGATGGTTGGGTTGGAAGGGTCCTTGAAGATCACAAAACCATGGGATAGTTGGGCTGGAAGGGTTCTTAAAGGTCATAGGACCATGAGATGGTTGGGTTGGAAGGATCCTAAAAGATCACAGAACCACGGGATGGTTGGGTTGGAAGGGCCCTAAAGCCCCCCCCCAGTCCCACTCTTTGCCTGGGCTGCTCCCACCCCTATCAGCCATCCAGGGTCCCATCCATGGCCCTGAGCACCCCGAGGGATGGGGCACCCACACTTCATCGGGCAAAGAGAAAGCAAGGAACATTCCCCCACTTTGCAACAAAAGCCCATGTGAACAAAGGCAGAGGAGGAGCAGACGGCCGAGGTGCTCCGGAGGAGGAGAGCAGCCCAAACCCCAAACCCCAAACCCCCAATTTGGGTTCAGAACATCCCCCACACCTCCATCCCTGCCCTCCCAAGCTGCAGTGAGCTCTGACCTCCACACGGCGGTGCATTCCCTTCCTCCTTCCCAGACAAGGGAAGGTTATCAGAACCCCTGTATTAATTACTGCTGCCACATAACTCGAGAGGCGCAGCGGTAATTAACGGAGCTGAGCGGAGGGGCGGAGCGGAGCCCACGGATGCGTGGCCGCCCCATGGGAAGCCCTGGATGGCTCCTGCGTGGACGTGAATCATCCGTACGGCCCCGACTCGACTCCCAGCAGCACCGCTGTGACCTTGGGAGAGCCATCAATCCTCCCCCAACCTACCAGCCCAGCACACAGAGCGGTGAAAGGCAGCCGCTCAGCTTCAGCAGGGGGAGAGCAGACGGAGCTGAGAGCGTGCATGGAGCTGCACTGCAGGAAAACTGTTAACAAAGGAGATGATGGCTGCGTGTCCGACAGCGAGTGCTGGGATTCCTTGGGAGCTCAGCATCTCCTGAGAGCAAAAGGAGCTGAAATCCTGCCTGCCCCGTGGCGGGGAGCTTGATTCCTTCCTGCCTTATAGCAGGGAGATGAAATTAGGCCCTGTCCTCTAGCAGGAAGCTCAATTCCCTTCTGCCTTACAGCAGGGAACTGCATTCAGCCCTGCTCTACAATGGGAAGCTCCAGGGCTGAGCTGTTTGGGCAGCTGTGGCACTGAAGGAGAAAAGTGGGATCTTGTGCCATCACAGCCACTCGGTGCGAGGGCTCTTCCCCCACATCTCACCTACACTGCACTGGGTTGGAATCACAGAACGGTTTGGGTTGGAAGGGACCACAAAAGGCCACAGGTTCCTCAGGCACGAGTCGCCCTTGGTGCATCCATGGTGGCTACCACCAATCCCCTCCTCTTCATTTTCTATATCCCTTAGTAGGGCCCTCAGGAGGAGGCCTCCTGCCATTCTGGCCTGCCTTCCTTTCTCTTGGGATGCAGAGCTTCTGAGCTGGGAGGGGATGGTCCTGGAAAGGAGGAGATGCTCCTTGGATGTGGCACTGCAGACTAATGCCCTTGCTGTTTAAACATAGAACCCGAATGCTGGGTGAGGGCTGTGCACCTCACAGCTTTGGGAAACAGAGCAAAGCCCCCCCAGAAGCCATCCCAGCTGCAGCACAACCCAACGCTCCTAACTGCCCAATTCATCATTCACAGGGCTGCCTAACGAGGAACCCGCTCAGCATCGCTGTGTGCCTGCACTGCTCCATAAGGACGGAGCGAAGCAGCTCCTTCGGTGCAAGGAAAGCCAGAGGGGACAGAGCACAGGGAGGGTGTTTTGGCTGCAGGGGTGGATCTGTGGTCCCTCCAGGTCCCTCCCAGCTCAGATCTGCTCACACGGCCGCTCTGCAGAACCTCATTTCATGTAATGGTGCCATTTAGCGGAGACGCCGCCGCCCGATGGATTTACGGCTCTAACACCCTCTGCTCACACACACACACACACACACACACATTGTCTGCATCTTTACTCTCCGGGGGGAATTTTAAGGACTTTTAATGTTTTTATTGTTTTAATCCGCCGTATAAAATAAAATAAAATAAAATGATTTGAGCAGAACAGCTGCCGCGATGCCGACGATGTGGCGGTGCGGTTTGTTGGCGCATCGTTAAGCAGAGTTCCTTAGTTAACACCCCTCACCCCCCACCCATACCAGCATGGGGGGATGTCACAAAGCCCCCATCCCCCCCACACCCCACACCTCTGCATTTCCCATCATTAGCCCAAATCTCCCCCGATTCAGCCCAAATCCCCCCGGACAGCGGAGGGGTGATGCTCAAAGCAAAACCTTCATTGCCACATTCTGCACAACGAAGGGACCCTTTTTTGTGCCCTTGGATGGGAATGCACTGCACCTCTCCCTTCTGCCGACAGCTGTGTGGTCCTTTTTTGTGGTTGCAGCCCCTTCAAACCCTGTGTGTCCTCCAAACCAATCCCTGGAAATAAACCCATTTATTGCTCAACGGGAACACAGCATTGCCAGCAATGGGCACAGCGGCGTGGGGTTCTGTGCCTTGAGGAAAAGCTGCATCCCTGAGCTCGCCATACAAAGCAGCAGCCACAGAGGGAGGAGAGGGGATGGCAAAAAACCCCTCCAGCTTAAAATTTAGAAATGCCTCCTATGCAAAGCTCTGCTCACACCCTCAAAGCTCTAAGAAAAAAATGCAAAAGAAAAAATCCCAGATATTCCTGCATAGAGGTGTCCTACCCCCACCCCCATTCCTCCAGCAAGGAGAACCTGTGCTCTTCAGTGGGGTTTTTCCCCCATTTGGAGCTGTGTGCTCTCTGCAGAAGGACACACCGTCCCCATTCACACTGCACCCATCACTGCTGCGCTGCCGCAGAGGGGCGGAGCGACCCCCACAGCACCAGAGGGTGGGGGGGGTCCAGACCCCGAGGGGGGTTCAGCCTCCGGGAAGGGTTTGAGGTCTGCTTGGTCTCCTGCTGCCCATTCCCCCCTCCTGCAGAGCCATGGGAGAGCTGCACAGGGCAGCAGTGCGACTGAAAGTGCCCCCCTGTGTCGGTTAGCAATGGAAATTGAATCAGGTCAGCAAAGGAACACACAGCCCTACTTCTCCTTGGGACCCTCCTCTGCATTGTTGGGGCTGGGGAAGGAGGTGGGAGGTGAAGGCTGAGCCCCCCCGGGTGATTTTTGTCCCAGACTGTGTACAGCAAGTCCTGCACGCTCACGCACGTGTCTGGGAATTAAATGTCTCTGTGCAGGCATGGAGGAGAAGGGCTTTGTCACAGCTGCATGCTGCATCTGCGCTGCAGAATGAGAGATCTGCTCCTGCCATAAAACACAGAATGTGCAGAGATCAGCAGAGGGGTGAGATGGGAACCTCAGAGCAACAACAACAAAACCCCTAAAGCAAACAGCCCGGTCAGCAAAAGACTGCTTTTAAAATAGCAAAGTATTTGTGCCCGCTGCAGGAGCACTGCAATGTGCATTGCTGCAGGGGCACAGTCAGCATGGAGCACTGCAATGTGCATTGCTGCAGGGGCACAGTCAGCATGGAGCACTGCAGTGTGCATTGCTGCAGGAGCATGCATACCTGGGCAGTTTCGTGCTCCTGTTAAGCTGCAGACCACAAGCATGATTTTAGATCCATCTAATTTTGAGTTAATAAAAGAGCCCAGCTCGATTTACGGCCTCGTGCTGGCAGCACACGCAGCTTGCATCTGTGATATAGAGCAACAGCTCGAGGTAAGGACCAGGCTGAGATTACTTTGTTCAGAGCAGACACTCTGTGGTTGTGGAGCCCCTTAAATCAAAAGGAGAAGAAAGCATTCCCTGCCAGTGCCCAGCCGTGCTCCTTTGTGGGTAGTTCTGCAACCCTGATCATGTTCCCAAGAAAGGAGAAACCCTCCCTCCCCGTTCCCCCCGCTTTGGAAAGTGGAAACTGCCTCATAATGTGGGAACAAACAGCGAGGATACGGCTCAGGAAAAAAAAAGAAAGAGAGACGTGATTTGTTAGAAACCTGGCAGCGTTGGAGGAACTGCAGAGACAGCTCCGTGGGCTGCAAGCAGCCGTGCTGCAGGAGGGCCCCTGATGGAAAGGATGGGAGCTCTCTGTGCCCCTTTTGCAGCACCAAAATCCAAGTGCACCCTCTGCAAAACCTGCACCCAGCGATGGCAGCTGCTGCATACCTGGAGGCGTTGCTCTCAGCCTCAGCGCAGCATCAGAGACAGAGGGGAAAGCCACGCTGCTACCGCTGCAAATCCAGAGCTGCTATTTCTTCCTGCTAATTGCTGCTGCAGCCAATGGGGTGGAAATCCTAACGCAGCCGGAGCAGATAACTCTAAGAAATGTGAGAACTGCTGCCAAACCTCGGTGCAGCTCCACAGCGAGCAGCCAGGCGGCCCAGCTGCTGCTGCTGAGAAAATTGGAGCTAGAAAAGAATCAACACGAGTTTGAAGTCGCTTATCTCCACCATGGACACGTAAAGCAATTCATAACCTCCTCCCCCCAAATATACACTGAATTGGATCTGAGAGTTCTTTAGTGAAATTTGCTGCAGAGCTGTATGGAGCAGAGCCAGCAGCTCCCAGAGACCTCCTGGCCGTGCCCACACCGTGCACTGCGGTACAGAAAAACACAGCACAGGAACAGCAGCTGCAGTGCCCTGGGAAGCAGCACCCACCCCATGGTTGCAGGTGGAGAGCAGCCCGTCCCATTGAGGAGGGTGAGGAAGGCAGCTGGGTTAACCCAGGGAGGACACAGAGAAAGGCAGCAGCAGAAAGCAGAGGTCACTGTGCTGTCGCCCTTCCACCGTTCGTCGCGCTGTCAAAGCGCTGTGCCATGAGGGGAACAGGTGTAGCAACAGCCCCTGCACTGCAGCACTGCAGCAACCACTGTGGGGTTACTTATAAACCTATAGCAAAGGGGTTGAAGGGGGGGGACGACAGCAAAATTGAGGAATCATCCCAAAGGGGCAGGATGGAAAGCAAGCCCTGTGCTGGGTACGGTGCAGCAGCCGCCCTGCAGCACACAGGGCTGCAGGGAGTTCTGCAGCAGAGCAGCACAACCACAAGGGATGGCCCTCCCTGCTATGCTGCAGTGCAGACAGCTGCTCCAGGCACGGGCTGAGGACAGCAGAGCTCTTCGTTAATACCTCACAGCTCCTAATTAATGCCCCGTCAGCCAGAGGGAATGCAAACACGTTTTCCTGCACCGGCGTTTCACACGTCGGCCCTTTGGCACAGGTTGCCATGAGTTTGCTGTGAGATTTGTGCACAAGTCCAGCAGTGCTGTGGCATCCGGGCTCTTATTTAGCAGAGAGGGATCTGGAAAGCTGTCCGGAGCCATTTCCATCTGACAGACAAGTGTCTGCACCGCTTCAGCGCGCACACGTGCTTCCAATGCAAAGCAGAAATGGCCCTCTTGGAGCTGGCAATGAATCCCAGCCATAGGAATGATAAAGGCTTTAACTTACAGGAAATGCTGCTATTAAATAATATTTAAGTCTTAATTATATTTTAAAACAGCCATTTTATAAAAAAAGAAGTTCTGTTATAGTGCTTTTGTAGTTAAAGGTCTGTCAACATTTCCATTTTAAGCCTTCATTTCTAGGGGGTTTATAATTTGGTCATAAAAATTCATTCTAGGCTGGAACTTGGCATAGAGGGGCTCAGCCTAGGAGCAATATTTTTTATTATCCAATTTGGTTTAAATTGGTTTGGCCGTTTTTAAGTTATAGGAGTGTAAAAAATAAACGTTTACTGGTTTCAGATGCCTTCTCCAGCTGATTACTATTCAAAATTAGCTCTCCTCTCCCCACCTCCAAAAACACCTTCGTGAGAGGTGGGGGAGATCACTCCGCTCTGCTGACAACACACACGAATTGCAGTTCAGATGAATGCACTTTTTTGGTGCTAACAACCCCAGAGCTGCTCCAAGCAAGCCCTCCTTCCACACTGTCAATGTGCAGCCTCTGCCATTCGTGCAGGTACCGCAGCTGGAAGGGCTGTAATTGGAAATAAATAATTAACTCCGCGAACCTGCATTCCTAGGAAGTGATGGAAGGCCTTTAAAGCGAGATGTTTCTCTGCAGAATTTCACCTGGGTCGTTGGCAGCTGCAGATAAAGGGCTGCAGATGTGGTGTGAGCAGTCGCGGAGCTGCAGACGTTTTGCTTCCATTTAAAACACAGCGAAGAAAAACTGCGCTTTATGGCTCAGCTCTGCGAACCACGCGGGTGCAGAGGGGCTGCACGCGGACGTGGCTCTGCATGCTAAGTGCAGGACAGGGGTGTTTGTGCCCACGCATCAGGAAAAGCTCAGGGAAGGGCGTTATCTTCGCTCCGTCTTTCCCATCCACCATTTTTCACTTTGACATTTGGCCGTATGTGGACACGGCCCTCGGGGACAGGCGGGGCAGTCTGTAAGGGCTCATGGATGGATGGGATCTGCTCCACGTGGGATCCAGAACCGTGTGGGCCCACTGGTGCCCCATGGCACCGTGTCTGTGCCACCCCACGGCTGTCCATCCTCAGCAGCCCACTTGTGACCAACGCTATCGGCTGCTCTCCTGCTTAATCAGCTCAGGTTTCCAAAGACGAATCAGCACCGACCTCATTAAACCCGTGGCTGCCAGGAGCCAAAGCTCTCTAGGAAAACCAATCTGTGCCCAAACTGAGCCCTGCTCACTCCCAGTGCCGAGACAGGAACAATTTCTACAGGAGGATGGGGTGCCATAACTCTGCTTAACAGCCATTTAAATTCTGCCTGCTCTCACAACAGGTTGCCAGTGGGGCTGACGCCGCTCACAGATTTGATTTCAGCCCTCTGAATTTCCCGTGCTGCCCTTCAGCAGTGCCAGGAATGGAGCCTCAGGAGGCAGACCCCAGCAGGGCCATTAAATCAGCACCAAGAATTAAAGTGGAAAACACTCAGCTGTAAAGCAGACCGGTGCAGGCGCTGCTCTCCCTCACCCTGCTTGCCTGCACACCTCCCTACCTGCTGCACTCCATTGCTCTGAATCCAACCTGCCTCCACCGAGGGCGTTCAGCCTCTGCAGGAACGCAGACCAGGCTCAGTCCTTGTGCTGCTCCCTGCCTGATGCTGGGACAAAGAAATATCAGCACAAATCACAGCCCAGAACATCCCACAGCAGCACCTGAGCTGCCCCAACACCAGGCACGTCCCAGCCCATGTCAAAGTGAGAACCTCAGCAAGAAGAGCTCGTCACTAGGATGCTCCTCGGAGGCAGAAGCTGCCCATTTCTTCCCCCTTCTGCCTTGTATGAAAGGAATAATCCATATTCGTTTGGATTATACAAGCCACAAAACACACCTTAGCTTCAGTCCCACACTGAACCAATCGCTGAAGCCGTTTGTTGCCTCGTATATTACAAAGCAATAGAGATTTAAGGGATAATGGTCATGGTGGCAGAGTATACAAAGCAATAAACTGCTTTTGAGGTTGGTTAAATGCCAAGTGATGCTGAGGCCTCAATGCCATAAACATTATTTCTATTATATGACAAGATAAGAGGATACAATAAACCACAAAGAAGAAAAATCATTGTCTGGCCTCGTGAAAGTTCTGGGCTTTGCGTTTCTCGGACACTGCACGAGCATCACCTCGGTGCCGTGGGCTTAAAGGGAATAAATTGTTAAATTAAGGGCGGGTTTAAAAAGCAAACGATTGTTTGAGGAAATGGCCTGGATAACTGCAGTGCTGAATGAGGACACAGCAGTGATTTGCGTCGCTTCCGAGGAGGGAAACAATGTGGGATGTGCGGGCAGGAGAAGCCCTGCTCTGTGCAGAGCCGCTCGGTGTGATGGGCCCCCATCTGTCCAGGCATGGGAACGGACCAAACATCTCTATTGGTGAAGATGTTCCTCCGCTGTGATGCTTTGGCAGGTCTGGAGCACCCAAAGCTCTCTGGGAGGGCAGCAGAAGGTGGCAGAGCAGTCAGAGGTGCCTTTCACAGCACTCTGCTGCCCACCCCGGGCATGGTGAGAGGTGCTGGCAGTGCTGCGGGGAGAAACGGACCTTGATAGGACCCCCCCAACTGCCTCACACCCCAGCACCACCCACTGCCCTCCTCCCTTACAGACCATGGCTCTGGATCCCTTCAGCATGACGGCCAAAGTTTTAATTACTCCGTGTTAATGAGTCAGAGCCGTATCGTTATACAGACTCAGCCCTACCTTCCAACTTCACCGGCGGCGCGTCGGCTTACAGTGAGCACATGGTTGTGCTGAGGCTGACTTTCATCTCTGCACAATAAATGGCATTAGGAGATTTTTAACGATGATTAGCGGCGCGCAGCACCTCGTTTCGCTTAATGAGTTCAATAGGAGCCTCAGTGCAGGCACAGCCCTGCGCCAGAGGAGGCAGCAGCTGCCCACTGCCCTGCAATGCACACAGGGGAGGGGTCAGGGAGGAACGGTCCCATATCCCCCCCTCCCCCCCAGGAGGACCCACCCCACGACCTTGGGAAAAACCCTTTTTAAAAGCTGTGCATGGGGCGCATTTAGAAGTCAGCTGTGTTGCAGCAGTCGTGCTGTTGGGAAGTGATGGAACACACAGGATCCCAAAATAACAGCCCTTACAGACCTAGCAACCACAACATGTTTACAGCCCCCCCCCCCCCTCCCGGAGCCCCACTGACCGCGGTGATGTGGGGGGCACGGAGGGATCAGCGCATCTATTTTTGGTGGCTGCTCCCATTTCCCTCTCCTTGCTTCCCTGGAAATGCAGTCCTATGGCTTCCTTCTGCCCAAAGCAATGAAAGGAAAGCAGGGCAAAGAGGAACAAAGCCAAAGAATTGGGGTGGTGTGAGGTATGGAGGGAAGGAAGCAGCCGACGGGTCAAAGGAATGGCACTGGGAAGCAAAATAATTCTTTTGCCTTTAAGCTGAAGTGAAAAAATCACCACTGGATTCATGGTGATTGCCTTCAGTCTCCTGCTCGGGTCAGCCTGGCTCTGCTCTCCCTTCTCCTGTCACCTCTGGTGCTGCTGTGCATCTCAATGCAGAGCTCACACGGGGAAGGACGCAGCACTCGGAGTGGAACGGCGCTGATGGTTGCTCTGTGCCTGCTGGTGATGGAAGCTGAACCTACTGCAGCTGTTTGGGGCCCTGGCAGCACATCCTTGGGAACAGGATCCCTCCAAAAACGGGGGATGTACCCAAAGAAGCAGGAGCCTGCACGGACCAAAACATGCTGATGGATCGGGGAAGAGATCAGAGGTCTGGAAGTGAAAGGAACACAGACACTGGAGCCATGGCAAAGGGACACAACCAGCAGGCACTGCCCCACACACGGTGACACTACTGACCAAAGTGGTTCAATATCCAGCACAGCTGCCCACTCGGCAGTGCTTGTATACAAAATGCACCCAAAGGTCTTAAAGAATGAGAAAAATGGTTGAATGCTGGAGGAGAGCCTCTCCAACACCAGCACAGCTCTTTCTTGGGCTGGAAAGAATCTCCCCGTGCTGCTGCTCCGCTCATAGGAGACACTGGGACCTACAGGGAGAGGTTGGGGCTGTGTGTGCAGTCTGAAGGACTGCAAAGGGTGACTCCATCGGTCGGTAAACACCCACAGAGATTTGCTAGGAAGGATTTTCTGTCTAACAAACAAAAATTAATAAGATCTGCAGCCCAGGAGCTGCAGCCGAGCAGGTTCAGACTGGAAATAAGGCAATTCTTCCCCACCAGAGAGAGCAATTAACTGTTAGAACAACTTAACCGAGGGCTGCGGTGAATTTTCCATCACTGGAAATATTTTAAATCAAGCTTGGATCATCATTATTTCATACATGCTCTGGTTTGAACGGGTACTGAAGGACGTTCCAGGAAGCCGTGCGCGAGGTCAGGCTGGATCACAATGAATCACAGCGGGATGAATTACCTGGATTTGAACATTTCAATATTAACATGAAGAATTGTCAGAATTACCCATAAGCAGCAGTCTGGAACAGCGAAAGGAGGAAGCAACCACCTTTATATGTCATTTGTGGGAGATTGTGGGAGATTAAATTTAAATACATTGTTGTTTGCCTTAATTGCTTGTTTGAATCCGATTTTAAGGTTGTATGATTGAGGTGCTCACATCATTAAGTGCTCAAATGCAGCTAATACATTTTATAAATGACTTGCACAATTTCACAGGCAAAGAAGTTCAGGATAAAAAGCAGCCTACAAAAAAAAAAAAAAAGAAGGAAGATCACCTGCACGTGGATGGGAAGCGCTGCCGATGGAACCGAAGTGCAGCAGAGCTGAAGTGCTGCTGGTTAAAGAGCCACAGTCCCCAAAACTGCAGGCTTTGAGTCCTTTTTTTGGACCCATTTCTGCACTACACAAATAAACATCACAGAATTCACACGGGATGCAACATTAGCCTTAATTTCAACTCCAAAGGAGGACGGGGGGCCCTGTGGGGGGTCAGAGCTTGCAATGGGATTGTGACCAGCAGCACACAGCCCCCTCCTCTCCATCCTAACAGTTGCATTCTGAGGTCGGAACGCTTCAGAACAGACCATTCCAGCTGTCCACACCCCACACAGGGCTGTGCTGGTTCCTCCCAGTCCCTACTGCAGCAGCACTCACAGGGTTGTGCAATGCTCCGCTCCTCCCATCAACGCAGCACGCAGCAGCGCAGCGCTGGGATGGGCTGGAGCTCACTCCAAGCACTCACAGTTTGCACCAACACTTTGCACGGCTGCAGCCGACTCCACTTTGTCACCCACAGAGCAAAAATTCACAACGGGTCTTTTTTCTCCCTCTCCCATCTATTTTTCGGCAAGCCTGGAACAGACGATAGCAGTTTGGGGTCTGCATAACACAAACCATCAACTGAGGCACGTGGCAAAGAACTCATCCGACATGGAGTGAACCTCTGACCTCCTGAATGCCCCGAAAGGAGACAGCAGTGCTGTGGGCAGATGTGAATGGAGATCAGTGTGTGCTGTGCAGTGGAACACACGGACAGAATAACAACACACCACAAAGCACAGCAGGTTTCATTACGTTGGAGTGCCCGCGCTCGCTCATAACCGGGATTTACACACTGCAAATCCTCCGATCTGATTACCTCCAGTGATCACGTAAAACACCGCCTTTAAACTCTTTGCCTCAGTGATAAAACAGCCACTTTGATTCACAGCGACACGTTCACAATAAAGCACACTGTGCAGGTACCTGGCCGCAGCCGGGGGCGTTGCACACGAAGGGTCTGTCGTCGCCCATATTTCATGCAGCTCCGCTACGCTGGGGAGAGAGCAGAAAAGAGGAAATTGTTAAATAAGAAGGGGAAAATAAATAAATAAATTTAAAATACCTGGAGCAGAAGCAGCCCCGTGCAGGACTGTAATTAATCAGGGAGGAGGAGATCGCTGCGTCCTGCATCGCCATCGGGGAACAGAGATCAACCCGACCTGTTAATGAGGCTTGCGGAGGGCCCCACTGGTTTTCACCTATGGGAAAAGTGCTGCCCTGCGGGCAAAGGGCCACTGGGAACCACTTGGGGCTGCCCCACACTGAGCCCCCACAAGCCCCAAACATCAGTCACCACTTTGTCCCCACACTGCATTGCAGTGAGCGAAGGAAGCGATGGTCTTTGGGGGGGGGAAATAAACCCAACGTGTGAGCATGAAGCGATGGAATAAATCCAAGCCTTCTCTATGTGCAAGTTATATTTTCAATGGGAGAGAACTAAAATTTGTCATTTAATTAATTAAGGGATTATAGGAGTGGTGCTCCATTTTACAAGGCAATAATCCGGCTCCCTAGTGGGTAAACTACGAGGCTGATGGCAGGGGCAGTTTATCACAGATTACAGCCAAGGATAACAAAACACTCGCTCCTATTATGCTACGAGTGAAGCCACTCTTATTAATAAGAAATAAGAGTAAATAAAGCCGCCCCCACCGCCCCAAATTGGAGGAATAACCATTCCCTCCACCCACTGCTATTTTCATAGCGGGGTTTTAAAAAGCCATCACGCAGCAAACGCTCTCCCTTTGCTTTGCAAAGAATGCCATGGCTGCTCCAGCAGCTCTGTGCTCCGGGTTGGGTGCAGGAGCAGAAAGCACAGCA
Organism: Lophura swinhoii; assembly: GCA_030408155.1. Classification (NCBI taxonomy): domain Eukaryota; kingdom Metazoa; phylum Chordata; class Aves; order Galliformes; family Phasianidae; genus Lophura; species Lophura swinhoii. The sequence continues at coordinate 1,800,636 of CM059484.1, forward strand.
GCCAGAATGCATCCATGGGGACACAGCACCGGGGAGGGGGGGGCATTGCTTTTAAGAGCTGGGTATAGGAAAGTGCTGTGAGAATGCAACTTTGCAGCGCAGGGTGAGCACACGGGGTGCAAAATGGTCCCCTGTTGCTCAAAATCGATGTTGCTTAAGGAGGAATAAAGAAATTCTTTAGTAATTTCCAGGCGAGGCTCCAACGCGTGGCTGCAGGGCGGAACCTCCCTGCAGTACAGCACAGCACCAACCCAAAGCTGTGCAGAAGCGGCCGCCTGTTCCTCCCCATCCAAAAGGGGGGAGGATCCCACAGCACTGGGGTTTGGATTTATGGAGCAGAACGGCAGCGCCTACACAGACCCACAGACATCCCAAGTGGAATGGGACAGTGACCAGAATGTTCCAGAATGGGATGAGGATGACAGTAAAGACGGGCAGAAACATCCCAGCACCACCAGGAGCCTCTGAGGTGCAGTGGGGCACTGAGAGGTGACAGCACTGTGCAGGGAGATGAAATCCCAGCAAAGGGCAGCCTGTGTCCCAGCACAGGACAGCACAGCAGCTGCTCTGAAGGCACACAGAAGCCCCGAAGATGAAGCTTTACCCACAATGTAGCCTCGAGCAGGGAGAGATGGAGAGGTCAAACCTTCCCATGGTACCAAAACGCTGCTCACACTGACTGCACAACTGCAAATGGAATGCAGCATGGTTGGGCTGGAAGGGATCTCACATCCAACCCCAAGCCTTGCCATGGGCTGGCACGATCTCAGGCATGAGATGGGGTGCCCAGGACCTCATCCATGGCCAGGATGACCACCTCCAGGGATGTGGCACCCACAGCTTTTAAGGAGAAGGGAAGCAGAGAGCTCTTCATGTGTTGTGTCACCTGCACTCAAAGTCCAGAAGAACAGCATCTAATATTCCTGTTAGCTGAGCAGAGCAACGCAAGGCTGGGTGAGGCAAGAAACAGTCCTTGCTCACCAGTGCTAGCATAGGGCCACCCAGTCACTGCTCTTCCTGTAAGGAAAGAACAAAGGATAACAGCTGGGACACGCAGCACACTGCAGCTCAGCGCTGGAGTCATTTCACTGCCTGCAGTACAGGGGCTGGTAAAACTCTGCCATTACGATACAGAGCAACTAAAGGTCTGATAACTGCTGTCCTGGGCAGCCTGGATCTCGTTTTCCCATCACAGCTTCACTTTGTGCTTGTCCTCCTTGCCCATAGGAGGTATGGAGGTGTCACAGCACTCAGCACCAGAGCTGCAGGCAGCGTTGTCCATCACACTGAAAGTAGAAGCAAGTCATTATTTCCAGCCTCTCCACTCTGCATTTAGTCACTGATTTGTGCAGGCTTTGACAAGTTGCTTCCCTGCCTCCAGAGCCGGGGGCACAAGTTTGCACTTGTGGGGCTCAAAGGTTAATGTCTGAAAAGCATTCCTGGATGGAAATAGCAGCACGACCATCCTAAGAGCCTGGAAGCTCCTCCTGGAGCGCAGGCTGCGAGGGGACCCTGAGCCTCCAAGGCTCCCAAACTCATCCCCAGACCCAAAGGCTCCCAGGCCAGCCCATGTTACAGCAGTGATGCTCCCCCACGGTGAGAGCTGCAGCAATGAGGGCACCGAGCTGCAAGAAGAGCCATAACACACCCTGCTGTCAAACAGCTCAGTGCTGGAAGTGTTTACAGACTGCTTAAGTCACCCTTGTACGCGTATGGTTGTGTGGGATGAGGTTGGGGATGTATCTGTTACATCAACAAACAAATCTTATTGTCCAACACGTGGCATAATTATGGGAAGGAGCTGCTGTGTTTCCCAGGGCAGCCAACACTGCACTGCTAAGGTTGGAAATCTGTCCATCCCACCCTATGCCTTCCCAACAAGAACAGCATGAAGTGAGCAGAGCCCAAAGCCCACAATTGCAATATGAATTAAAACTGCCTGAGAAACAAAAGAAACGGATCAGCCGTGGCTGCTGGGGCTCCAATGGCCCAAAGAGAATGAGAGAGGGGGAAACCAAAGCACAGCAAAGCAATCCAAAGCAAACCAAAAGAAACCAATCCAAACCAAACCAGAGCCCGGTGCTGCCGTGTGCTCTGCCTGCCAGCTCCATCCCACGGCACAGCTCTGCCACAAACTGGGGACAACACGCAGTCAGAGCTGCTGGGCTGGCAGCAGGAAGGTCTGTTCGTTCTTTAAAGGCAGATTCAGCCTCTCGTTCACGACGGAATAGGGCTGCTATGCACATACATGTGCTCAGATTTATATCACATTTAGTCAGGATAAATTGCTTCAATAAATTCTCTTCTTAAGAACAGGCAGGATAAGCAGATGATTGGATACCAGCAACACACTCCCATCCCTCTTCCTGCGGCGTGGGACAGTATTTCACTGCTTTGATGATTTTTAGCATGTTGGGAATGGTGAGGGGAAGCGAGGAAACGCAGACAGATTACCAAAGTGTGCTTCAGAGCTCTGTCAGCACAGAGCTGACGGGCTGCTGTGGCCATAGAAAACTGAAAAGTCACTTCCAAGCAAAGTACACCATGCTGCCACAGCTCACGTGTGATTTTCTCTCTTACCCTACAAGTATGCAAGTATGGACTGCTTGCAAGAAGTAAACCCAAAGCCACACTTCACGGCAGTCCCCAGAACACTGCACTGCCCAGCAGCACCCCTGGGTTGGGCATCCACGGGATGCACAGCATGCAGGAAAACATCACGAGCCTGGCTTCCAACAGCGCATCTCTGCAATGGATTTCATCCCCACCTTCACCTGCAACCCACAGTTCCTCACCAAAGCAACAGGAGCTCAAGAGAGGATGCTCCCAAAGGCAGGACGAGGGCATGCTGCACATCTCTCCACTGCTTACCACTTCACTGCTTACCCACGGGTGTCAGCCCTGACAAAGATGACTTTTTCCTGAAGTTAAGCTCAGATTATTGCTCTGATGAAGAAAGAACTGGAGACGATCTGCTTTATTTTGAGGCTTTGGAAAATCTGAGTCAGGAGTGTGAAGGCGGCGGTGCAGACACTGCATCAATTCTGTGTGCAACTCAGCAAGCAGGCTGCAGGCTGCTCAATAAATCAAGCGGTCAGCAGACCCACCTGGAACCTGCCAGAGTAATTCCCTTGTGAAGAGTCGAGAGAATTAAAACAGAAAACCCTCAAACAAATCAAAATATCAAATTAGCACCTGCGGAACTCAAACCAGGCAAAATCCCTTCAGAACAATTCGGGTGCAAATGGAAAATCCATCCCGGGGATGGCAAATCCAGAAGGTTGGGCTCCATGATCTGAACTTTTCCAACCATAATGACCCCATGAAGCCCCTGCAATAGGAAGGTAGGCAGACAGAAGAGTTCTAACCCTAATCCTGCCCAGCGCCGTCCCCTCGTGAAGCTTTGCAGCTCATTCTCCTCTGCTGCTGTCCTCAGTGCTCCCCAATCTGATAGGGAAATGCTGCCCTTCCCCACCATTGCCTCCCATCCACACAGGGATCCCATTCCCTGCTGCTCCCCTGGCACTGTAGCACACACCAAAGGTGCCATTCTGGGTATTGAGGTTCAAAGGACCGGGCTGTGATGCTGGGCTGGCAGCGAGCTCCCTTTGCTTACCTCAGTCAGCAACATTTTCCCCTTTTTTAAAAAGTTTCATTCTTCCTGCAGATATTAAAGCCGACCCATATGCTGCTTTCCCCCTGGTAAATCAGTCCATAAACCAAAGTGGTCCCAAAGCACGTTAACTAACCCATTAAGAACAAAACCAAGCCCCTTATCCTAGTCTAGACAGACACCTAGGGGTAATATTTTCACTCCCTTAAAACAAATTAGATGTACTACACGCATCAACAGCAGCAATGAAAGACCAGCCTTCCTGAACAGGATTTCCCCCAGGACGGTGCTGGCACCTCACGGAACCCATTTCCAACAACTTCCATTTGGAAACACTTTAGGAGAAAGAGACAAGAAGCAGGATGCAGGTTTTCCAAAGCACTTCTGGCATTTATGGGCCCTTTCATCCGAGATGCTCTGCATCTTTTCAGGTCAGCTTTACACAGAAGGGTTTCTGAAGTGTGCCGCAGCCTCAGGACGCGGTTTTGGCCACAGCCTTGGTTGGGCAGCACAGGAACAGCCACAGCCTGACTGCTCTTCTTTGGTACTTTTTGTTACCCACGGGGACTCTTCCACAAATGCATCTCACTGCAAACGTCTCACGTCCCACCAGGTGCCCACGATGGCCCTCATCTGTGCCACGATGCAGGTAGAGGCAGCAGGGATTCTGTTTGTAAAGCTGTTACAGACCTGCTCCAGCCAACTACCGACGAGAAGTTGAGATTGGAAAGCAGTCTGAAGCCAAGATCTGCAGATGCGAGTCGTGATTTGCAGAAGTAATGAGCAACCACGGCCTGGAGACCACGATAGGATGCCCCTCATCCCCCCAGAGCTGTTCCTGCTGCCCCACGTCCAGCTGGCCCCACACACAGCCCACACCCCTGCATCACCACGAGACTCCAAACAGCGCACGCTTCTTCTGCGCTGCCACAGAGCCCCACTGAAAACCTTCCCCTTACATCTCCAGATGGCACAAATCCCCAACCACAAACTGCTGAACGCTGGGGGACAGGACTGGTATGAAAAACACTCTAAAAATAAGGCTCTATTGTTGTGCTTGCATGTGACTATTGTTATTGCAGGAATGCCTGTGCCCAACACTCTCACATCTGTGTCTTGCAAAACAAGCTGAAATACTTCAAATCCCAGTGAATCTCGGGTGGATGCAGAAATTGTTCTGTTGCAAATGTGCCAGCACAGCCCAACAGCACAGCCTCATAGCACAGAACAGCCCCACAGCATAGCCCCATAGCACAGCCCCATAGCACAGCCCAGCAGCACAGCACAGCCCCACAGCATAGCCCCATAGCATAGCACAGCCTAGCAGCACAGCACAGCCCGCTGCATAGCCCCATAGCACAGCCCAGCAGCACAGCACAGCCCCACAGCATAGCCCAGCAGCACAGCACAGCCCCATAGTCCAGCACAGCCCCACGGCATAGCCTCATAGCACAGCACAGCCCCACAGCATAGCCCCATAGCAAAGCATAGCCCCACAGCACAGCCCAGCAGCACAGCACAGCCCCATAGCACAGCCCCACAGCATAGCCTCATAGCACAGCACAGCCTCATAGCGCAGCACAGCCCCACGGCATAGCTCCATAGCAAAGCACAGCCCCATAGCACAGTCCCATAGCACAGCACAGCCCCACGGCATAGCCTCATAGCACAGCCCAGCCTAGCCTCATAGCCCAGCCCCATAGCACAGCACAGCCCCACAGCATAGCCCCATAGCATAGCACAGCCCAGCAGCACAGCACAGCCCGCTGCATAGCCCCATAGCACAGCCCAGCATCACAGCACAGCCCCACAGCATAGCCCCACAGCACAGCCCAGCAGCACAGCCCAGCCCCATAGTCCAGCACAGCCCCACGGCATAGCCCCATAGCACAGCCCACCCTCATAGCACAGCCCCATAGCATAGCACAGCCCAGCAGCACAGCACAGCCCGCTGCATAGCCCCATAGCACAGCCCAGCATCACAGCACAGCCCCACAGCATAGCCCCACAGCACAGCCCAGCCCCATAGTCCAGCACAGCCCCACGGCATAGCCCCATAGCACAGCCCACCCTCATAGCACAGCCCCATAGCACAGCCCAGCAGCACAGCACAGCCCCACAGCATAGCCCAGCAGCACAGCACAGCCCCATAGCCCAGCACAGCCCCATAGCATAGCCCCATAGAACAGCCCCATGCTACAGCACAGCCCCTAGAACAGCCCCCTAGAACAGCCCCATAGAACAGCCCCATGGCACAGCCCCATGGCACAGCACAGCCCCACAGCACGGCTCCCCGCCCTGCAGGGATGCACTCCCTGGTTTCCCAGCACCAGCACATTTATGGTTCATTCCCATAAATCAGAAGGATAAACTTTACATTAATATGACCACAAAATTAAAGCTAGAGGTTTGCACCAACTATGAAACAAAACCAAAAGAGCTGCAGAGCTACCTCCTAAAAATAGGCTGAAAGTGGAACAGAAAACAAAAGCAAATGGCACGCTCTGCTGACGTGTGTGTGTGTTCTCTGCTACCATTCACTCGCCCGAAGGATGAGCTGCAAAATTAGCAGAACCACTGGAGATGGGGACACGGAGAGAAAGTAGGTGCCTGGGGAGCCGGCTGTGAGCTGAGAGGTGTAGTGCACAAAGAGAAGGGCTGCTGGCTTCGGGCAGAGAAACACATGGCTGTGGGTGGGATCAGCTCTGTGCTCTGTATGGGCTGATGAGGCTTCAGCTCCTGGTGTGCTCCCACCCGACGCATGGCTGCTGTGGATTGAGTTGTTCTGCTCTCCAAAACGACGATGCAGCTCTCATCAGTGCATGGCAGCCCAGCAGAGCACAGCATCCCAGCGTGGCAGCCCGGCAGCCCACGGCAGCCATCAGCCTGAGCGTGCAGCAACAAGCCTGAGCAGGGTGCAGCTGGAGGCAAGGTGCCTTTCCACCGATGGGCAACAGAGAAAACCTGTTTGCAGTCCTCCAGTGCTGCCAAACAGGGCAAAGAGCTTTAGAGAAGGGTGGAGGACCTGGAAAGAGGGACAGATTTTGTAAGAAAATGACAACACGGCGCGGTGAGGATCCCTGCATCCTCCTGAGGGAGTCGGGCCAGCTGGGAGCACTGCAGCACGCTGCTCCCACCTCCCAGCCCACGGCAGCTCGCGTGAAAGGCAGCACAGAGCGAGGAGTTCGGTTTTGATGAGGCTGAGCTACATGGGATTAATTCTCGCAGACTAATGAGTCACAAGGCCATCCCAGATCAATTTGGGTAACTTTGTTGAGACCTGGGAGCCATGCCAAGAGCATTAACAAGCGGAGCCTCGATACAAACAAGCCTATTCAAACACAAATGGTGCTCAAGACACCAGAGGAGCCCCAAGGACAGGCAGTACATCGCTACTGGGAAGAGGAGATAAAACCACAATAAACGAGATTATTATGGATGGCTGCACAGGATCTGTGCCGCGGCATACATCTTATACAGAGGAATAGACAAGATTGCAGGCAGGCTCAGTGCAGAATCTGTAATTGCCACTGGGAGCAGGAACTGCGAGGGGGAAGGTTCAGTGCAATGAAAAGCAAAGCGCTGCTGGATAAGCACGAGGGAAGGAAAGGCAGAGCACGATGGCCATTTCTAGGCCACTACCCAAAAAAGAAGGAAGTGTAAGGCACTGCCCCAAGCTTTCAAAAATAGTAAGAGATTTCCCACTAAAATGCAAGGAAGGAAACATGTTGCTTTGAGCCCGTTCCAGGAAAGGCTCTTTATTATTTGTCTAAGTGCAGCCATTAACAGCTCTCTGCTTTGTGTTTCCTGACCTTCCAAACCAACGCTCAGCTGAAATCTGGAGCCAGAGAGCAGCAGCACCCCGAACAGCCACCCTGAAAATCACAGAGGGGACCCAGCTCCATCCCAGCACCTGGCTGCATTTGGTGCTGCCATCCCCACACCAACACACAGCACTGCTGCCATGGCACAGAGCCCCACCAAACCCACCTTCAGGTGCCATGAAAACGAAGAGGAGTTCTTCCTTTTTAGGCAGAGCAGCCACTTGGACACACAGCAGGCACAGCCCGGCTGCCCTCAGGTCCTTGCAGAGCTCCACTGAAAGCGGCTGCCGGCTCTCAGCCCCACTTTGGTGCCTGGAGGGTCTCAGGGAAGCTGCCCATTCCTCCCTGGGTTGCCCAGCTCTCTGTTCACCTCTTCATCACCATCTTTCACGCCCAGAGATGCGCTGAGAGCTCTCCAGCTCTGCAGGGAGGATGGCACTGAGTGGGAGCGTGCAGGCTGCTGGGAGCCCCAGGCTTTGACTTCAGAGTTATTCTGGGGTGTGAGGGAAGGAGTGAGAATGTTTGCTTTGCAACCAAAAAGCGACAGGCGAGCTTAAAACTGTCAGCTGGGAAAGAACGCCAAAAGCCAGCGCTGTAAAATCTGCTTCAGAGGCACAACACCCTGATGCTTTATAAGCTTGATAAAGTAAACCCAACTGTATAAACTGGAATATTGGCAAGGAACTACCACGAGGTAAATCTCCAATGGACACGCCATATTTAACAAGTCATTACGAGTTAACCTACGGCTCAGAGTAAAAGCAAAAAGTCCAAGGGGGTCCCTCCTGACTGCACAGCTCTGAGCCTCGAGCCCGCCCAGCACGGCCACAGGATATCCCCAACAACAGGCCTGCTGGTGAGCTGTGGGATCCACACAGCACCAAATACATCCTTGCTCCCTGCCTGCAAGAGCCACCCAGCAGCCCTGGAGCTGCACCACTGCGGTGAGCTGCAGCTGTTGTTAGCAGGATGTCCCTTCCTAGCAGGCATGGCCCTGAAGGGCCTTACAAAGCAGACAGCAGCACATGGAGGAGCAAAGCGACGGCCCAGCTGCAAATAAGAGCATTCCCACATGCTTTGGGAAAAGGGTCAAATCTCACATGAAGCAGCAGCCGCCACCAAGAGCTTCTGTCCTCCTCCAGACACACATGTGATGGGACAGGGAGGCATTGTCAGCGTCCTGTCAGATGTAAAACCCCAGGACAGGATTACCAGAGCCCCCGGGCAGCACATCAGCCAAAGGCACCCGGCTGGGACTAGAAAAGCTTTCCCTTACAGTAAGATCAACAAACCCCTCGGCTCAGAGCCCCGGGCAGCCAGAATGCTTTCCCCAGCACAGCTTCCACCAGTCCTCCCAGCCACACAACTCAGTGTTTATAACTCTTGTAAACAGTAACAAGTTTACTGTTACCATAACAAAAAGTGCCATTCCTTAACCCTGCCTCCAAGCCAGGAGCTGGCAGGATAAGAGCTGTTAGCAGAGCCTGGTTGTCCGTGATCCTCCTCGCCCTGGCCAACCTCCAGATCAGATCTGGCTTGGCCTCTGATGTGAGAGAGGTGTTATGGAGGTCCCACATCACCTCCCAGCCACGCTGCAGGGCTGCCCACACATCACAGCACAAAGAGAAGGATGCTGAGGGTCACACATAGCTGAAGGGTGAGGGAAGCACGCAGGTGGGTTTGGGGACATCCCCACCCCCCCACCTCTCCAGGCACCTCACAGCAAAGTTCTGCCTGGGTTTTATTTTGTGCCTATTACCCCTTGTCCCATTGCTGTGCACCACTGAGCAGAGTTGGCCCCATCCTCCGTGCATCCTCCTGTTCCTTCTTTCACGAGCAGATTCCTGGGAGACAAACAGTGGCTTCTCTTGAAATGCCTTCCCTCACCAAGCCTCACCAAACATTGCCAGAGCAGCCCTTGCTTGGCACAACAGGCTTTAACACGAGCAAGGTTTCTCTAGTGAAGTGCCAAGTATCAGATTCCTAACACAAAAAGGCATCTGTCCAAAGGGTCTGGAAGCCTTTGATGAATATGAGACAAAATCCAACACAAACCAGCAAGTCAGCAACTTCCCCAGGCAAGAAGATGGAGAAAGATCATTTCTAAATCATAGTCCAATTACTCACAAGGCAGAATTGTGCTTCCCCTTCCAGTTTCTGGTAAGAGAAGGGCTGAAGGACTCCAGCAGCAGGCAGAGCGTGGCTCCTTGGCACCTGGATATGATTTGGTGGGAGCACAGAGCTGCTCATCAGCAGCAGCAAGGTTCAAATCATGGTTCATCACCCAGTGGCTGCTGCAGGACCTCTCCAGCTTAGGGGGAGCTGCACAGAAGCCCCTGAGCCCGAGGTCACACCAACTTAACTCCCAGCTCCACCACCTCCGAGACGTGGGCAGATGCTGCTCCTCTGCTAAGCACAGACACAGGGAACAAAACAACCTCAGTGTGAACCCAGAAGGAGAGCAGGTGAGAGCAAACCTGTGCCCAACACTGAACAACACAGCACAAACCTCCCCACAACCTCTGCTTCCCTCCTTCGTGCCACAACCAAACGAACCCTCGCAGCTTGCAGGAAAAGATGCTCGGAACAGATCACCAGGTGGGATTTCTTTGGGTATTGCCCTCAGGTCTGCAGCAAACGGAGCACTCCAAAAGCATCTCCAAAAAGCAGCCGGCAGCCCCGGTTCTCCCCATGCTCCTTCATTAGCAGCAATACATCTTTGGGTGTGTGTGTCTTCACAGCGTGCTGCAAGAGATCTACTACAGGAGAGAGAAATAACTCAAGTTTAAGAAAGGGAGAAAAACCTCAGAGAGCCACTGCTTCTCACTGAGCAGAGATAATTACTGCAGAGCTGTGACAGGCCCTGCGGAACGTGCTGCTTTATCGAGGAAATGCCAAAGTGACCTAAAATTGCAACCCATTTCCTGAAATTATTCAGTCGATAGGAGCCCATGTTTCAATAGAAGCAAGAAAAAATGCTCCCAGAAATGGGACTGAAGAGCCCGAGTGAAACTCAGATGTGTTCTCCCTATGATGGTGTGTAAGCAGTTCTACAGCAGATCCCAGTCAGGGCTGCGTGGTGCTGCGAGGCTCTGATGTAAGCACTGCCCATGAATTAGAGCCATGGGAACAGCACCAGCAGGACAGGGGGGGGATGGCACAGAGCTCTGTTTGAGGGCTGTCATAAAGGAAAAATATTTTGTCCCACCTGTTATTATTTACACCGCAGGCAGGCGTTTTTATTTACTCAGCATTCGAAGGCACACACGCTTTATGGAATCATTATTTGATATGCGAGCCCTAAAATCAGAGGGGAGTAAGAAATCCTCCAAATAAAAGGCATGTCTGGAAATTCAACACACGACTGTTTAACCAGAGCTGCTTTCCACCTTCGGAGCGATTGCGTTTCAGCCGTGAACAAAGCAACCATTTCCTACATACAGTACACATCCATTCAAAATCTCACTCAGGTGATGGATTCAGCGACCGAAACGCTGCTCATACAAGGGCAGAGAGCTTCCCAAAAGCAAAGGAAAGGCAGCAGAGGGCAGATAGATGAAAAGAATCCAGAAGAAGGCAGCGCAGGGCCTCTCAGCAGCTCCATCACAACATCTGCTCGTTGAGGTGCTGACTGCACTCAGGGTGACGTCCACAACCACGTCTCATTGCTTGAGCACAGTGCAGGTGATGAGCAATGCTCTTATATAAACTCCTTCCAATCCAGCTAAGCTTGCAGGCAGGCCTCCTCGGCCCCATTTGCAGGCAGTAAATCTGCACTGCAGGCGCTCGCGGTGTCTGCTCTCACATTTCGGGGCCCCAACAGCTGACCCAGGGCCGTCCCCGTTGCCATCACCCCTCCTCATCTCCCTCCTCTCCTCACCCAGCCCTGTTCCACCACCACACACAAGGAGGGGGACATTGCTGCCATGGGGATGGCAGGAGAACGGCCTCCCCCCCCCACAGCTCCACTGCAATGAGAGCAGCACGGGGGGAAGAAAACTCCACGTGTTGTTACAGCTGTAATGCAATGGCAATCCACGGCAGCTCACCCAGCAGCAGCCCCTCAATTCCAAAAACCCCCATGAATTTCCAGCACCTTCGACCAGGGACACGACCAGCAGCACCAGCAGCACCTGCTCTGCACCACAAAGGTTTGGTCCTTCCGCAGGCTCAGCACCAACGAAAGCATTTGGCAGAAAACGCAGCGCCGTGTTCTGCTCTAAGCCTGCTTTACTCATGTTGGAAACAGTTAAAGGGTATAACGCAGCTCAGCGTAGTCACTCAGGTATAAATACACTCTGCTTTATTCCCCAGCACTGCCAAGTCCACCTCCAGCCAAGTTCTTCATATGCTGAAGTTTGTGAAAGGCTGCCTTTGGGGTTTTTTTAATGTTATTTTTAATAGCAACAATGGTATTCGGAGCTCTATAAGGAAAAAAATAGGAAAAAAAAGAGAAAGCTGCATAAGCACTGTGCAAGCAGCAGCACTGAGAGCATGGCACCCTGTCCCCAACGGCAGGGAAGTGGAGAACTTTGCAGCTTCACCCTTCGGAACCAAAAGCACAATGAGCATTTCATAGCAAAGCAGTTTGAGAAGGGGGGCAAAACACCTTCGTGGCGCTTCTCCTGCAGGGGCTGCTCGTGGCTGTGCCTCACAAAGAGAGCTCAGAGGCGAGGCTGAGCGTGCAGAGAGAAATCCCTGCATGGCGCAGCACGGCCCAGCGCTTTGTTTGCTGGCCAAGCAGCTGGCACTGCATCTCCTGCACGAGGGTGGGACGGCACAGCAGCGTTCCAGACCGCTGCAGGGCCAGCTCTGCTGGCAATCCCTGCGAGCTGAGTGCATCGCTGCTGTTGGGAAGTGCAACAAATGGCCGTGCTGGCATCCTGGAGCTCAGCTTTGCCATGGTCCCCATGTGGGACAGCAGCCCTTGCTCCTGCATGGAGGGAGGAAAGCTCACCACAGCTAGTCGGGCCTCCCAGCCGAGTGTGCAGGGCTTGGAGGGAAGAGGTGCAATCCAAGAAAGTTGTTCCGCTCAGTAATTAGCCAGCACGAAAGCTGGGTTTAGCCCTGGTGAAACCGCACTGCGTTGGAGTTGTTTAAGGCACTGAATTAATCATGTTTTAAAAACAAATGTCAAGCTTTGGCACACGGCACAGCGCAGCGCGTGCTACGCAAGGGCTGCTGGATGGCTGTGTGCGCTCACGCGTGTCCAACCAGGTGTGGCAAAGGGTGGAAAGAACAGCAAGAAACCTCCTGGAAGACTACAAAGCTGAGCTTCAGAGAAACAATTAAGGTAGGCTCCCAGCAGCCAAGACTAATTGCAGCCAAACAGAAGAAAAACACGAGCTCCGCAGAGGGAGAATGCGGCTGAGCAAAGAACATCACCGCAGGGCATGGCCAGGAACCCAGGGGCTGCGGGCGCAGTGCGGGCACCCATCTGCTGGGGACTCCCAAGGGACACGAGCTGGGGATCTGTCAGCAATGATGTGGCAGACGCTGCTGCAGCACCGTGTGGTGGATGGGAACCTGTGGTGGGCTGAGAAGGAAGGCAGGCTATAAATGTGCTTTCGTTGCGCTCACGGTGTGCGGTTTCCTCCTCACCAAAGGGCTCTGCCTTTGGGTTCCCCTTGGGACACCCAGACCCGCTCACACCTCTGCTCTGTTGCTCTGCACCTGCCCAACGTGCAACCAGCTCCTTGAAATGGAAAATGAGAAAAAGAATTACTCTGAAGCATAGGGGGGGGAGGGAGTTAAGAAGCAACAGGTCCCCAGTCCCCAAGGTCTGCCATAACACGTATTTTCTGCCAGCAATGGAAAGCCCTCCCGTAGCGTGTGCGTTGTATTTGGGTACTGAACGCTTGGAGGAAGAGCAGGTTTGGAAATCTGGCCCCAAGAAAGTCAACAGCATAAATAAAACCAAAGAAAACGAATCCAAAACAATATCCAACCGAAGAGATCCTGTGGTAATGCATTCTGTACAACGCTGTGCACCACGAGCACGGCCCCACATGTGCTGGGTGGATATGCCCTGCTGTCCCCAGCACTGTGCACACCCCAAAGGACTCCTGCAGCTCTCAGCCACCACACTGCGCAGTGCTGGTGGAGCTCAGTGAGTCCTGCTGGGCACAAGGCACTGCTCTCCTCCCCGCTGCCAGCCCAGCGCCCAAACTTCCCCCTTTCATAAGAGGGGAAGGAAACCTCCTGCCTGCCCCACACCACCACGCACAGACCTTCCTACAGCCCTGCTGAGCCATCCTGCTCCCACAGCTGAGGTCCTAGGGGCTCTGTATAAAGACACTGATGAGAAATTACAGTCTTGCAGCCTGGTCCCATTATTCCTGCCCGCTCCTACGCTGCTCCTCTACACAACTGCTGCTGCTGCGGCTGTGCCATACAGACTGCAGCTCTTCCAGGCTATCCACAGCCCCACTGAATTGCTGAAGAAGGGCAACACAGGCATACCAAGGTGTGTGTCCGACTGCAGCGCTGAGCACGGCTCTACAGGAAGTTTGTTTTCACCCAACAGCTCCATAAATCACAACGAGAAGAAAAAAAAAAAAAAAACAGAGCACCAAACACACACGGTGGGAAATGCTGGAGAAGACTGGAAAACAAGGAACCTTGAGAGAGCAGAAATAGGAGCAGAGAAGAATTAGTACAAATTAATGCCAGTAATACCCCTCAGCGTGGGAGAGTTACACTGGAGTGAAACACAAATTGCAATTGGAAGGTTTCAACTCATTTAAAAGCCCTTCTTCATAACCTGGGACGCAGCGCAGAGCCCCAACCCCAGCACTGGAGGGAACCACGTCCAGCTCAGAACCACCAGAGGGATTTTGGCAAACTGGAAGGCATTCAGGAAAACGGAGTTAAGCAGCTGGAGGGATTGATTTACAGGGGAAGATTAAAATAACTGGGCGTGGAGCTGGGCTGAGCGCTGAGGAAGGTGGACAGAATAATTTTTAGCTGGTTGACAGGCAAGTGCCAAAAGGCAGAGGAAGTGTTTAGCATTCTGCAATTAGGTACAAGCAAAGGATTGGCACACAATTAAGGAGAATCGTGGCTGTGTTGTAGAAGTTCTCACAGCGGTGAGCTGTGCTGGGTGCTACGTATTGTCCCACTTTAGGGCTTCCAGGCTGGGAGTAGGGCAGAAATAGAAGGTGCTGCCCAGAAGTAAAGCTCCAGGAGGGGAAAATCTAACTGAGATGTGGGAATTCTTGGCAGTGCTGCCCAGAAGTGTGGCTGCCCCATCCCTTGAGGTTCACAGGGCCACGGATGGGAACCTGGGCAGCTGATGGGGGTGGGAGCAGCCCAGGGCAAAGGGTGGGACTGAGGGGGGGGTTTTAGGACCCTTCCAATCCAACCATCCTGTGATTCTGTGATCTTTCAGGACCCTTCCAACCCAACCACCCCACTGATTTCCATTGCTGAGGTGCTCCCATCAGCCGACCCCACTGCTTTTGGGGTTGGTTGTTCTAACACCAAAGGCAAACGAGCACTCCAGCACTCTCCAGCCCACAAAGCCATGATGCTTGGTGACACCAATCCCTGCACTCACGTCACAGAAGGTAAATGCAATCTCTCACTTCACAGAACAAGGAGCGAGGACTTAACCTACTCATTTTCTGAAATCTGGCTGTTGAATCCACCTCCCACAGACTTCTCCTCCACTTTTAAACAGTGAAGTTATTCTTAGACCCCACCGAGAAAATCCCAATCCAAGAAAACCATCCAACAAAGCCCGTGGTTCAGAACTGCAGCCGAATTCCCCTCCAGAAACAACTGCATTTCAGTGACAACTATTTTTAAAGCAGTTTGCAAAGAACCAGACAATCCCTTCAGACTTCAGCGCCGCTGGCCAAAAAAAAAAAGGCCCTACTCAAAGAGTGCTGCAGCGAGGCAAAGCAAATCGGGCAGCCTGCTGAAGTGAGAGCAACGCCTTCGTGTTGGACTCCTCCATGTTACGTTGGAACGTCGTCGTTGGAAGGGGCCTGAGCAGGGAGAGAAGGGATAACTTCACAAAGATAACGGTGGGACGCAGCGAGGAGAGGGCAGCACAGAGCACTGGAGCTGGGCAGAATGAGGAATGCTCATTGTCACACCTCACACCTCAACCAGATGATGACAGAATTGTAAGGGTTGGAGATATTGATCAGCACTGATCGGTTCCCCTCTACTGTTCTCTCCCTGAGGTGTTCAGCCCCGTGGGGCACTCAGCCTGTCCCCACAGCTCTGCACGCTCCGTGGGGCTCTCCCAGCAGCTCCCAGTTTGTCCTGAACTGGGGAGCCCGGCACTGGGCCCAGTGCTCCTCATGGGGCCTCCCCAGCACAGAGCAGAGTGGGGAGCACCTCCCTGCCCTGCTGGCCGTGCTCTATGCAGTGACCCCCAGAGAACCATGGGTCTTCTTGGCCACCAGGGCACACTGCTGGCTCGTGGTCATCCTGCTGGCCACCAGGACCCCCAAGTCTTTCTCTGCAGAGCTGCTTTCCAGCAGTTCAGCCCCTGACATCGGCCTTCTTTCTCCCAGGCTGAACAGCCCCAGAGCAGTCAGCCTTTTCCCATCAGAGAGACGCTCCAGGCCCCCCACCATCTTTGCAGCCCTCCATTATAGCTGCACGATCCCACGCTGACAATTCTACAAAGCAACTCTGAAGCTGTGCTCACAAATTGGAGCTGCCCAAAGGCACCGCAATGCTTCAGTGCTCCCAAAGCCCCCCAGTGAGAATGAACCATAGGGGTCAGCCCTGGGGAAGCAAACACCAAATTCCCCACATTCTGCTGCTTGCAGATCTCCCTCAATGCTATGGGGATCACTCTGGAGGTCGGTGGGATGGGGGTTGGCTCAAAGCCCCCCACCTCCCACCCCAACCCGGGGCACCCACAGCTGCATTGTGGCCTCTGGACACCGCCTGAGAGCTGTGAGCCCTGCAGCTCTCCGGGGAGGGCTCACAGATCACCCCCCCACCCCACAACACCCCCCATTCCCTCGGGGTTCCCCAGCTCCGTCTACCAGAGCCTCTCCCAAACCTCAGAACTCACTCAAATCCCCTCTCCTCCCCCAGCCCCCTCACGTCCCCCCACAATCAGGACTCTTTCAACCTCCCCTGGGACCCCCCCCACCCTCAGACCCCCCCTCACCTCACTGTCCCACCGTATCCTCGTATGGAGACCCCCACCCCCCTTTTACAGCTCCTCCACACCCCCCTCCACTCCTAAATACCCCACAGCCCCCACCCCAAAGCCCTCCTGTACCTCTGAGCCCCCCCAGGTCCCTGAGCCCCCCCCACTCTCCCCTTTTTCCCCCATCCCGTTTACCCCCCCCTCCCCCCGAGGCCTCCCCGCTCCCGCTCCGGCACCGCCCGGGCCCCCTCTCAGCCTCCCGAAACCCCGCCCACAAAAGGGAGGGGCGTCCCCCACTGGCAGCACCCATCCACACCACCATTGGTCTAGAAGCCCGTCATTCAGAGCCTACCGCGCAGCCGATTGGCCGCCGCCCGCCGTCAGTCAGCGGGGAGGCGGGAAGAGGGTGGAGTGGGGGTGGGAGGAGGGGGGGCAGAGCGGCCGCCTGAGGAAAACTCGGGGAGAGTTGTGGGGGGAGGGGCCGGCGCTCCCCACCGCCCTTCATTCCCTCCGGGGCTGCCCCAGCGCCACCGGGGAGGCCTCGCCGAACACCGGAACCGCCGCGTACCTCAGGGAGGGCCGCTGCCGCCGCTGCCGGGGCCTCGCGCTGGCTGCGTCTCACGCTGGGGCTCCCGCCTCCCCTCAGCCGGGCCCGGCCCCCTCCCAGCCCCCGCCCGCCCCGCGCACCGAGATCTCGCGAGACCCGAGGGGAGGAGACGCCGCCGTGGGCACCAATGGCGGAACAGGGTGGGCGGAGCTTCGCTGTAGGGGGCGTGGTCTGTAAGTGGGCTGGGCTTTAGCCACGCCCCCTGCCCTCGCAGTGCTGTTCCGCCCGCAGCGGGCACTGGGAGAACTGGGGTGTGCTGGAGGGTTGAGGGTGTGCAGGACAGCCCTGGGAGAACTGGGGACGTGGCCGTGACATCCCCAACCCAGTGACAGACTGAGCCCAGGTCCTGCCCCCAGGTGCTGCTCAGTGTCCCCACGAGGATGTCCCTGGAGGCAGACGTGGAGCTGACTCAACCCTGCGGGCTCCTGGCTGTCCCCAGCAGAATCACTGATGCTGATGCCTCCAGCCTCTTTGGGACACAGCTGAGAGCCCTGGGGACTCAGCACGAGGTGTCTGCTCTGGGGACACTGTCACCCACCAGAGCACCCAGTGGGGCTGTGCTGTCCCCAGGCCAGCCAAGTGACAAGC
The DNA here is from genome assembly GCA_030408155.1 of Lophura swinhoii. Classification (NCBI taxonomy): domain Eukaryota; kingdom Metazoa; phylum Chordata; class Aves; order Galliformes; family Phasianidae; genus Lophura; species Lophura swinhoii. The sequence goes on from CM059484.1 coordinate 1,818,389, forward strand.
CCTGGGGCCACCAAGGAGGCACGAGGACACAGAGCCATTATCCAACCGTATTTATTCTCCCCATCAGTTGGGGTGAGGGTAAGGAGCGGGGCTCGCCCTGCCCCACGCCGGACATTCACAGCTGTGCCTGGGCTGCAGGCACTGTCACCGTCACCGCGTCACTGCCATGGCTCTGTCACATGGCAAAGAGGATGAGGAAGGCCACCATGAGGCAGAAGAGCCCCATGGCCTCAGAGAGGGCGAAGCCCAGGATGGCATAGGAGAAGAGCTGCTGCTTCAGTGAAGGGTTCCTGGGGGAAAGGGGACACGGTCAGTGGGACGCAGCCGGTGTGCCTCCCCCTGCCCCCCCACCCCATCCCCTCCTCACCTGGCATAGCCAATGATGAGGCTGCCAAAGACGGTGCCGATGCCAGCCCCAGAGCCAGCCACCCCCACAGTGGCTGCACCAGCACCGATGAATTTGGCAGCGGTGTCGATGTCCCTGCGGGCCACACTCGTCACGATGGTCCTACGGGCACTTGGGTGCACCTGGGGGATGGGGCGGCGGGGACAAGTGGTGGAGTTGGGGAGGCAGCCTCACCACATCTCCCTCACGCCTTAGTCTCTGTCCTTGCAGCCTCCTGAGGACCCCAAACTGGGCACAGGGCTCAGCTCCTTCCCCATGTCCACGAGTGCTGAATCCCCCAAGTCCCCATGTGCAGAATCCCCCTGGTCCATACGTGTCCCCCCCACCACGTTACCTGCTCCATCTGTGCATTGGGTATGCTGAGCAGGGAGGCAGAGAGAGGCTGGCACAGCACCCGTGGGCTCCTCCACACCTGCAAGGCACGACTGCTGTCACATTTCTGGGAGGAACATAACACAGTCCCCCCAGCCACCCCCAATCACAGTCTGTGGCCTTACAGATGCAAAAAGCGTCCCCAGACTTCTCTCCCACCTGAACCCAGAGCACCACTTCATGTCACTCCTGCCCAGCCCCACACCAGAGGGACAGGACGGGATGTTGGGGTTGAAGCTTTGTCACCCATCAATGCTTTGTCACCAACTGTCACCACTCACCAGCGCAGGAACAGTGACGAACTTTGTACAGGCGTACATGGTGAGGGAAGAGGGACACACGTGTGGGACACAGCTGGAAGAGACACATGGACACAGGAGAATGAGGGGGAAGGTGGCCCTGCGGAAAGGCGGGGGGTCGAGGCAACACCAGGTGGGCTGAGCCACATGGGTGGGACAAATCCCTGCCATCCAGGGGACAAGCCCAGGTTGTCAGAGGGTGGGGGGACAAAGGGGGGGGCTGATGAGGGGCTGGGTTGGGGGGTACCCTGGATGTCACAGGGATGGGGCGAGGGCAGAGCATGGGGAGGGGACGTGAGGGAGTTCAGAGGGATGGGATGTGGGCGAGGGTCCCAATGGGGGCTCCCAAATCTTACGGTGAGGGGGAGGAGGGCAAAGTGCAGTGTGAGGGGAAGGTGACCCCAAGATGCGCCGTGAGGGGGGGGGGGCTCAGCCTGAGGTGAAGGGCTCCCCTCAAAGCAATACGAAGCGTCACCCCAACGCCAGGGAGCGCCTCTCAGTGCACCGTATGGGGGGGGGGGGAACCCGGGGGGGAACCCAACACGCACAGCGAAGGGGAAAGGTCACCCCAAAACGGGGGGAGGTTAACGTGGGGGCCGGGAGGGGGGAATCACCCCCACCCTCATCGTCAGGAGGTTCCATAGAACTCAACGTGGGGGTGACCTCACCGCAAAGCAGCCCGTCGGGGGATTCCCCCCTCCCTGCTTCCACCCCGGGACGGGGGTTCCCTCTCCCTCACCCTCACTCACGATAAAGCACGATTCTCCCCCAGCGCCTCGAATCCACCCGCAGCCCCGGGCCCGCTCACCTGGCGCACCGGCAGCGGGCAAACCGCGGGGCTCCGAGTGCGCACGCGCTTCCGGAAGCGCCACCGGAAAAACCATAGAGCGGGAAGGAAGGAGGCGGGACCTGCGCGCAGAGCGTCACCTTTCCGCTCAGCGCCGCCTGTCGGGCTGGAGGACGAGCAGGAGGCGTGCGCGCGGGGAGGAGGGGCAGGAGGGGCGGGGCCAGATGATGGGCGGAGCCAGGTGGTGGGCGGGGCCAGGCGGTGGGCGGAGCCAAATGCTATGGGAGGTGCAGCGCCCCCTGGCGGCTCAGCGGAGAACAGCGAGCTGCGCTCCGGGAGGACGGAAGGGTGCAGTGTGAGTGTGAGTGTGAGTGTGAGTGTGTCTGTGTTCAGACACGCACATATGTGCACACTTTCGTGTGTTCGTGTGTTTGTGTGCACGTACATCTGTGTGCGTGTGCTTGCATGTGCACGCAGGTCTGCGCACACGTGTTTGTGCACGCGTGCATGTGTGTGCACGTGTGTGCATGTATGCGTGTGTTTGCACGTGATTATATGCATACATGTGTCGTTGCAAGTGTGCTTGCACTTGTGCACATGTGCACATGTGTACATGCATGCTCTTTGCGTGTGCATGCGTTTGTATGTGCGCGTGTGTGTACCCGTGTACAAGCGTGTGCATTCACACACGTGTGCGCACATTCCCATGTGGTCACAGCGGTGGGAGGGGGCTGTGGGGGGGGTCCATTGATGCTGTCGGGGGGGGATTTATGGGCCGCCCAAATGCGGGAAGCCATAAAGCCGGAGCGCGCCGCTATTAATTAAATCATTGTTATAATTAACTTTCATTAAAGGGAAATCAATAGCGAGGAGCCGGGCTGGAAGGAGCCCATCCATCCATCCGTTCAGCTGTCGGGGGGGGGGTCCATCCCCACCCCCTCCCCTGACCCAATTCCCACAAACCCCCATGGCTGTATCCCCATTATTATACCCCCTTATTATTATGCCCCCCCCCCCATCAATTTTTTCTCTCCTCATTTATTTTTTAATTACCATTTTCCCCATTTTCCCCCTTTATTCCCTGATTTAAGCCCCAGCTCCATTTGCCACCATTGACCTTAACGGCTTAAATTAAAGCTCAGCGTCTGTGCTCCCCCCGGGGGGGCCCCCCCCACATCCCCCCCCCCTCCGTCCCCCTCCGCTGCCGCCGCTTTAATGTCACTGCGATGGCTTTGACCTTGGGATGAACGTCGGCTCCAAAGCACCGCGGGGACAGCGGCTGCTGAGCCCACGTGTGGGGTCTTTATGGGGTGGGGGGGTGATGGGGGAGGGGGGGGGGGTGTCACCCCCGGCTCATTGTCACTGCGGTGGTGGTCCCTGCTGGGTCCCAGTGGGGGACCAGGGATCAGGGTGGGATGGGGATGGGGATGGGATGGGGAAGGGGATGGGAATGGGAATGGGAGAGGATAGGAATGGGATGGGGATGGGATGGGGTGGGGATGGGGATGGGGATGGGGAAGGAGATGGGGATGGGGATGGGATGGGATAGGGAAGGGAATGGGATGGGGATGGGGATGGGGATGGGGATGGGAATGGAAATGGAAATGGGAGGGGATGGGATGGGATGGGGAAGGGGATGGGGATGGGGAAGGGGATGGAGATGGGATAGGGAAGGGAATGGGATGGGGAAGGGAATGGGATGGGGATGGGGATGGGGATGAGATGGGGAAGGGGATGGGGAAGGGAAGAGGATGGAGATGGTGATGGGATGGGGTGGGGATGGGATGGGATGGGGAAGGGGATGGGGATGGGGGTGGGATGGGGGTGGGATGGGGGTGGGATGGGGGTGGGGATGGGGATGGGGTAGGGACAAAGAGATGGACACTTCCAGAGGGGCAGAGAGGATCACATCCTGAAGGGTCAGGGATGGAAGGACAGAGGGACAGATGGACATAGAGACAGAGTGACTGAGGGATGGGGGGCTGTCGTAGGGACAGAGGACAGAGGGACTGAGGGATGGAGGGACAGAGGGACACAAACACGGGGAGATGGATGGGCAGAGGGATGGAGGGACAGACGGACAGACAGAGGGACGGTGGCAGAGGGGGTGGGACAGAGTGAGGCTCTGCTACAGCTGTGCACAGCTGGATCCCAACATCGCCATCACAGCTGCACACAGCTGGATCCCGGGGGGGGATTCGCTGCCACATCTGGGCACAGCTGGATCTCAGCGCTGCCGTGACACCACGCACACAGCTGGGCCCTGGGATCGCCTCCACATCTGGACACAGCTGGGTCCCAGCATCACCATTCCACCTGCACTCAGCTGGCTCCTGGGATCGCTGCCACATCTGGGCACAGCTGGATCCCCATGGGGGGGGGGGTTGGAGTGGGGGGGAGGGGGGCAGAGAGCAGCTTCGATCCGGTGACACTGAGAACAATCCCATATCTGCATGGTGGGTGATCAACCAGACCCCTCCCCCCCGGGCACAGAGCAGCACCTTTGGGTGCTGGGTGACCCTTTACCACCAACCCCCCTCCCCCACCCCACCCCCCCAATACCGGGGTGGCCCCGGGCTCCCAGCAGGGACGCTGTCGCGGTGCCACCGTCTGAAATACGGCCCCATAAATCCGCGCCGTTGTGGCTCATTGCTTAATTAGCGCCTGAAACGAAGTGATTCAGAGGGGCCCGAATGGGATGGCGTCATGCGAGGCGCTGGGATGGGGAGGAGGAACCACGGGAGGTGGTGTGTGTGGGGGGGGGGGGGGTTCTTTTGGGGCGACTTTGGGACTTTTCGGTGTTGGTGATGAGGATGGGGTGGGATGCACTGCACCGCATCGATGCACACACCGGGATTTAGGGGCACAAATAACCCCCATCACCCATGTGTGGGGTCTCAATAGGGCCCTCTGGGTGTCCCCTATCACTCGATGGTGGCATTGCCCCCCTCCAGCCCCCCACTCTGCCACCCCTGTGGGTCATTCTCATCTTTTTTCTTTTTTTCCCCCTTTTTTTTTACAGCCCCTTTTTTTTTTTTTTTATGGCAAACTTCACTTTACGTCTCTGACATTTAACAGCAGATCGGATCTTCCCTCCGGGACAGCAGGAAATGGAGATATTTATTGGGGTCGGGGGGGAGCTGTGAGATTTACTCCGATAGCGCAGCGCCCTTATGGGTCCGTCTGTCCGTCTGTCCGTCTGGCGGTGCCATGAGGTGCACTGTGGGTGTAGACGTCCCTTTATTGGGGTCTCAGGGATGATGTCCCCCCACTCCCCACCTCCTCCGGAAGGGCTGTGATGGGAACCCCAGGACGGTGGGGGATCCTCTAGTGGCAAATATGGGGTTGTGTGTCCCCTGGGATGTGGGGATGTGTTTGGGGACAGAGATGCTGCCCCCAGAGCTGGGGATACAGCATAAGGAAAACGTTTGGGGACATGGCTTAAGGACCATGTTTTGGACTCGGGGATGTGTTTGGGGTCAGAGGTGCTGCCCCAGTGCTGGAAATGTGACCTAAGGACGACATGTGTGACCTGGAGATGTGACCTACAGACTGTGCATCAGATCTGGGGAATCATCTCAGGGTGGGGACAATGTCACCCACCAGGAGTGGTCCTATAGCCCCATAACCCCACAGCCCCATATCCTCACGGTCCCATAGCCCCATAACCCCACAGCCCCATATCCTCACGGTCCCATAGCCCCATAACCCCACAGCCCCATATCCTCATGGTCCCATAACCCCATAACCCCACAGCCCCATATCCTCATGGTCCCATAACCCCACAACCCCACAGCCCCATATCCCATTGCCATTTGGGTGCTCTTAAACAGATGTCAGGGTGGGGAACAGCCCCCCATTACAGCAGTGTGGGGATTGATGGGCACAAAGTTTCCCCCCTCCCCACACCGTGAACTTATGACAAAAGGCAAAGGTGGGGGGGGGGAATCAATCCCATATATTTCTCCCAATATTTTCAACCATTCCTTTGTTCTCAGAGCATTGGGAGTTGAAAGGACAGCCCCGCCTGTGGGGTCGTAGTATTTTTCCCTTCTCTTTCAGAAATTCCCCATAAAACTGGATATAATTTTTTGAAAGGGAAAATAACCCCCAATGTGGTTTTTTGGGTTCTGACCAGGAGTCGTGTCGTCGTGTCCTCCCCCAACCCCTCCAGCTTCCAGGTCTGGGTGCGCTGAGCCTTTTGGGGTTATTTTGTCTGTTTTGAGGTAATGGTTCCTTCTGAGTTGTTTGGGGGGGAGTGAGGACCTCCATCCCACACTGACCCCATTGTGATCCCAATCCCCATCACCATGTTGGGATGGAGAGATGGGGAGGTAGGAGAGAAAGGAGGGGCGGTGAGATGGGGGGAGTGAGGGGGGGGATCACGGGAATGGGGATGGTGAGTTTGGGGTGGGTGATGGGTTGTAGGATGGGTGAGCAGCCATGGTTGTGGAGTGGGAAAATGGATGATGGAATGGGATGGATGGGGACCATGGGATAGGATGGTGGGTTTGGGGGTGGGTGGTGGGCTGTAGGATGGAGGGGTGGTTCATGGGGTGGGCTGGGGTGGTGGGATATGGGATGGGGCAAAAGGTTTGGAGAAGTGGGATGGGAGATATGGAGGGCCGGGGATGGGATGGGATGATATATCATGGGATGAGAGGGTGGGTGATGGGATGGGATGGATGCAATGGGATGGAATGGGATGGAAACCCATGCAGTGGGTCAGGAGATGGGGCTGTGCCATGGGGTGGGACGCAGACAGCTGGGATGTCCCATAGGGCAGCAGCACCGCCGGGTCTCTGCCCTACAACCCGGTTGGTGCGTGGGGTAGAAACTCCATCACGTCCCATTTTTGGGGCAACTGCTCCACCCTCCGGAATCGCACAGGAACGCAGCGACGTGGCCGCCCCTCCCGGGAGACCCGAACCCCCTCAGGGTCCGTCCGACTCCCCCCCCCCTCCCAAATCCCCCCGCTCCCCGGTTCAGCCCCTCGGGCGGTGGATCCTCCGATGGCTGCTAAGGGCTGCGCTCGCTGTGTTCTATGGGACTATTTGCCCAGTTCCCTCCAAATTCACCCCAATTTGGTAAACACTGCATTTTTCTCTCCATCTCCTAAAATTTGTTTGAGAAAAGCCATAAAATGATGGGGGAAAAGCAGACGTTTGTGTCAGGGCCACGTGCTGCCCCTGCTCCATCCATCACCCCCCACACACATCCCCAGTGGAGGACCCCAAAGCCAGGGCTGAGGATTTGCCCCCCCATAGGGCAGCATTTTGGGGCCCCTCTGAACCCATTGAGCTGAGAAATGGGATCCATTGCACCACAGAAGTGTGGGAAAGGGGCATGGAGACGACACGATATGTGCTGCAAAATGTCTGGGGAGACCCATTTTGGGTGGAAAACAAGCAAAACGAGGTGCGTGCGGGGCTGTCTCACCTTTCCCTATGGAAGATGGAGGGGTCAGTCCTTGGCGTGACCCCATTGGGGTGGGGATCTCAACACTGCAGTGCTGTGGACCTCCGCATCCCCTCCCATCCCCGATCCCTTTGGGGCCCATTGGGGACCTCTTTCCATCCCAACGATCCCACCTCGACCACATCTACCTTCCGAGTACAGAGCAGCCAAGGGATGGTTTCCATGGCAACCCACACAAAAAAAAAAAAAGAAGAAAAAATTACATCTGCATTTCTCCATTTGGGGTTAAGGCTGCAATTTGTATGCAGGCGGGCGCGCGGCGCCTGAAATCCAGGCAGAAAATCCTACAGGAGGAAGCAGGAGGGGATGGGATGTAAGGGAGGTGGGAGCACCGTGCAGCTCCTCTCTTATATAGGACCCCCCCCAGTGAGAAAAGGGATGGGGACAAAGGGACAGGAGAGGTGAGGGGAGGGTGGGAGTGGAGGGGGAGAGGTGCACAGAGGTGCTCAAGGAGAGAGGAGTCCTCATCTGTCCTTCACATCCATCTGTCCTTCCCTTCCGTCTGTCGTTATCCACGTGACCTTCCCATCCACCTGTCCTTCCCATCCATCCATCCTCCCCATCCATCCTTATCCGTCTGTCCTTCCCATCCGTCCGTCCTTATCCATGTCACATTCCTACCCATCCATCCTTCCCATCCTTCTGTGCCCTTCCTGCCCACCCATCCTTTCTCTCCACCCCTCCTTTCCGTTCGTCCTTTCTGTCCATCTGTCCTTCCCCATACCCTGCATTCTACGTCTCTTCCCTTTCCATTCCTCCTCACCTCTGTCCTTTCTGTTTATCCTTCCTATCTTTTCTCCCCATCTACGTATCCTTTCTGTCCCCCTATTCTTTCTTTCTGTCCGTCTGTCCTTGCTCTCTGTCCATCCATCCACCCACCCATCCATCCATCCATCCGTCCGTCCGTCCGTCCATTCAGCCCATGTTTCTGTCCTTCCAGTCCATTTCTCCATCTTTCCTTCCCATCTGTCCTTCCCATCCATCCATCCTTCTTCTCCCTCCTATCAATTTATCCCTATTATCCATCCATCCTTCCCATCCATTTCTCCTTCCCATCCATCCATTCTCTCTCCCCATCCTTTCCACTCCATCCATCTATTCTGGCTGTCAGGGGGTGGTGGGGCTGATCCTGCCTGTCCCGTTGCCCCCCTCCAGTTTCCCCACCCCCTTTCTCCCCTCTCATCCCTTTCACCCCCACCCCAATTCCACCATCAGGAAGATCACAGACGCCCTGTAGCCAAGACCTCTGCTCACCCCATTACCCCCCATTGCTGCCACGATGGGAACCGACCCCCCAATGGCACGCAGGTGACACCGCAGACCCCGGGTTGACGCCACCGGGTGACACCGTGCTGCCACATCCCAGTGCTGGCAGCGGCCCCACAAGCACAGCAGTGATTTATGGGCTCCTGGCAGCCCCCCGCCCGCCGTCAGCCTTTGTCTGAGCGCAGCGCTGCGGTCCTTTGTCCTCACGGTGCTGCTTTGTCACCGCTGTGATTTCCCTCTTACTGGATTTGGGGACATCGCAGGGACAGCACCGGGCGTGGGGTGGTGGCAGCGTGGTTGGAAGGCGTTGGGATGTCAGCGGGATGCAGCCCCGACACCACGGTGAGGGGCACCCCCACCCCCGGCCCTCCATCCCTCCCATGGAATCCATCGGGGATAGGATCTGTTGGGATGGGTTCTCTTGGGATGGGATCCATTGGGGATGGGATCCAGTGGAGATGGGATCCATTAGATATGGGGTTCACTGGGGATGTGTTCCATTCTGGATGGGATCCATTTGGAATGGGTTCCATTTGGGGTAGGATCCATTTGGGATGGGATCCAATGGGGATGGGGTCCAATGGGGATGGGACCCATTTGGGGTAGGATCCATTTGGGATGGGATCTATTTGGGATGGGATCCATTTGGTGTGTTGTCCATCAGGGATGGGATCCACTGAGGATGGGTTCCATTTGGGATGGGATCCATTTGGGATGGATTCCATTTGGAATGGGTTTCATTTGGAGTAGGATCCATCAGGGATGGGATCCAATGGGGATGGGATCCAATGGGGATGGGATCCATTTGGTGTGGTCTCCATTCTGGATGGGACCCATTTGGAATGGGTTCCATTTGGGGTAAGATCCATTTGGGATGGGATCCAATGTGGATGGGTTCCATTTGGGATGGGTTCCATTTGGCATGGGATCAATGGGGATGGGATCCATTTGGGACGGGATCCAATGGAGATGGGATCCATTAGGGATGGGGTTCACTGGGGATGGGTTCCATTCTGGATGGGATCCATTTGGGATGGGATCCATTTGGTGTGGTGTCCATTAGGGATGGGATCCAATGGGGACAGGTTCTATTTGGGATGGGTTCCATTGGGGATGGTGTTCACTGGGGATGGGTTCCATTCTGGATGGGATCCATTTGGGATGGGTTCCATTGGGGATGGGGTTCACTGGGGATAGGTTACTTTCTAGATGGGATGCATTTGGGATGGGTTCCATTTGGGATGGGTTCCATTTGGGATGGGATCCATCAGGGATGGGATCCCATGGGGATGGGATCCATTTGGGATATGTTCCATTTGGGATGGGATCCATCAGGGATGGGATCCCATGGGGATGGGATCCATTTGGGATATGTCCCATTTGGGATGGGATCTGCTGGGGATGAGTTCCACTCAGGATGGGATCCATTGCATGGATCGGACGGGGATCCATTTGTGTTGGAACCCCACGAAACACAAAGGGGCAGAAATTCAGGGCTCATCCCCATACCCCACACCCACACATCACTTTCCCATCCGAGGCCCCAAATTCACCATTTTTTCACCCAAACCGTGCACTGAGCACTTTTATCCCCATAAGTGCCCCAAAGCTGCCACAGATGGAGACCAACCAATTGCCCCAATTCCCTTCGCAGACATTATTACCCCCGGGGTGAAATCCTCCATTTTTCCCCCAAAATGCCATTTTTCCTCCCAAAATACCATTATTGCACCACGTCCTCCTGCAGCGCTCTGAGGCAGATGCTGGGATGGAACCCCGGAGGAAGGCGGTGAATGCCAACCTCCCCCAGTGCTAATCAGCCTCGCAATTATCCCGGCTAATTAAGCAGTGCTGGGAGGTCTTATTTCTCCCCGACTGCTGGTTACTGGTGGTTACTGGTGGTTACTGGTGGGCGGTGATCTTTATGCTGCCCTATTTCTGTAGTTCTGACCAGGGATTGAATGACAAAAAAGCATTTTTTCCCCCAATCTTTCCAAGACGAATTTTTTTTCTCCGCTCATTTTTTGGGGGCTGGAAGTACCAAAAAGGGTCATTTTGAGCTTTAAAAGCCCCAAATTTGGCTATTTTCAGCCTCGAGGAGGAAAAGACTCAGGAATTCTGACAGGTCTGATCCCAACGCTGTTCCTATTGCAGGAGGGACGACGTCGCACCCCGATACCTTTGGGGTCCTTTTGGGTTTTGGGGTAATGCTTAAAACAAACAGCTCCACATTGCCAAAGCCCCCAAATCCCCCAGTTTGTCCCCAAAACGTGTTTGCTGTGCAGTGATGTGGAGGGGGAGAGGGGGGGATGATCCATCATCTTTATGTCCCGCTGTAACCGACACATTGAGCCACGTTTTATATCGGATCCCTTCGGGTAAAGGGGAGGTGGGGGATCCGATTTTGGGGTGGTTGTTTTTTTTGTTTTTTGGGGGGTTTTTTGTTCGTTTGTTTTTGGAGAAAGGGGGGAAAAAAAAAAGTCGTAAAATGAAAATAATAATCGTAATAAAAAATAAAGTTAAAAATCGCCCAGAAGAACAGAAGCGACGGTAATGAGCACCGCAGAGATGGTCCATAAATGGGGATGGGGAATAAAGGTCCATAAATGGGGAAAGGGAGGAGTGGGGAAAGGGCATCGCGGCCCCTAAACCCTCATTGCTGCCCCCAAAAATGTCGGGGAAATGTTTGGTGAATGCACCCGAAATGCTGCGATCCCAAATGGGGGAGGAATGTCCCAGAACCGCTCCAACGGGAGACCCCAAAGCGGTGGGGAAACTGTTCCCAAATGGTGGATCTCATATTGGTGGAGATACAGAACTGAATCCCCCAAATGGAGACCCCAAATCGGTGGGGAAATTTCCCTGCGTCCCCCAAAATGGGGACACCCCACGTTGGTGGGGAAATAGCATTGAATCCCCCAAATAGAGACCCCAAATCGATGGAGATTCAGTGTCTGAATGGGGGAACCTCAAATCGGTGGGGAAACAGCGCTGAATCCCCCAAAATATGAGGGCCCCGAATTGGTGGGGAAACAGCCCCACATCCTCCAGAAACAAACCCCGGGGGGAGGCAGGGGGGTCGGGGGGGGGGATCTGAGGGCAGTGGGGAGATTTGGGTTGGGGGCTGTTGGGGCAATAGTGGTAATTTGGGGTGGGGGTTGAGGGAGGATTTGATTCGGGGATTGTGGGGGCGATGGGGCGGTTTGGGGCGGGGGCTTTGGGGGCGGCGAGGGGGTCGGGGGGGTCGGGGTGGGGGCTGCAGCGCAGTGCGGAGCGGCTCTGCAGTGGCGTTTCGCAGCGGTGCGTATCGACAGGGGGAGCGATGCCGCTGCGGATCCGCAGATCGCACCGCACAGCGACGGCGCGGAGCCCCCCCGGCATCTCCGGGTCCTCCACTCCCCTCCCCCCCCCCCCCACCATCGCCCCCCACCCCCTCATCCCCCTTTCCTAAATCTTATTTTTGGGGGTATACGCGTCCTCGCGCCCTGAGAAGAGCTCTGGGATGTCACAATTAAACCGATCGGGGGGCAATTTTTTTTTTTTTTTTGGGGGGGGGGTGGGGGAGAAGGGATGGGGAACCTTTAAACCACCCCCAAAAGAGGAGGGGTGGTGAATAACACCGACAGTGCTGGAGCACGACGCCGTGTGAGAGACCCGAGAAGAGGAGCCCTCCGGGGGGGGGGGTCTCAATGACAGCAAATGGAGAGGGAGAGCCTCCCGTGCGGGGGGGGGGGGGGGGGGGGGGAAGCGGGGGGTGGCAATGGTTGCAAACGGAGCCGTGCTGCAGTGCTCTGCAAAGGGCCGGACGCTGCAGCTGCGCTCTGCAGAGGCGCCGGGCTGCGGGTTTGGGGTGAAATTTCCCCCCCCTCCCCATTCCTTCCACCCCCCAGGGATGAAAAGGACGACAGAAGGGCTGTATGGTTGTATCTGATGCACTGCACGAAAGGAAAACGGGGGAGGGAGGGGGGATTCGGGGAGCTGGGAGGATGTGAGGCTTTGCAGGAGGGGTCACCTTTGCAGGATGCGTTTCCCAGCCACAATCCCCCCCCCTCTTTTCCTTTCCCCCCCTCCCCGGGGCTCTGTCGGCTGCTGCGTGCTCAGAGCTCAGCTTTGTGCACCCAAAGGGAGGAACCGTGGGGATGGGGAGGGCGGGGGGGTGTGAGGCTGTGGGGTCACACTGTGCTGGAAGCTCTCCCAACCTTCACTTTCCTTTTGCGGGGGGGCAGCGCTTCCACCCCCACTTTTTGCACGGCCGGAGGGTTCCATCCCGCATCCCCCCCCCGCACTGTGGCAGCCCCCACTTTGCACCACCGGCACAGGTTCACCACGCGCTGTCACACGACAGAAATGCCCCCATCTCGTGTGAAAATCACCTCCGGGTCACTGAGCTTTTATTTTATTTTTTTTTTTGGGGGAGGGGGAAGGTGAACATCAGAACTCCACCACATCGGCTTCTCTCCACGCCATTGCAGCTCCCAACCCCACATCACCTCCACGATCACTGCTGAGCTCCATTTGCGACAAGGACACCGGGATGGAATGGGGAAAACCTTGCAGAAGGCTGCGGGGAGGGGGGGGCACAATTCTCCTTCTCCCCCCCCCCATCCCCGAGCAGCGTCGGCCCCTCTCCCCATCAGCGGGGCGCGCCGGGCTCTCCGCCCGCAGCCCGGCCTGTTGCAGCTCGCTCCCTGCATACTTTACAGATGCGTCGGCGCAGCTCTGCTCCCCTTTGGGGCTCTGCGTGGCACTGCGGCTGTAGATCAGACCCCCCTTTACATCCCCCACCTCCAGCAAATGGCTCTCTGAGCATTTTCCCCCTCCCTCAGATCCCACATTTTGCCGTCGATCCCATCGGGATCTATAGGGCAGGAGAGTCCTACGGCCGCTCGGTTTGGTTTGCTGTGCGTTTTAGGCTTTTTTTTTTTTTTTTTCCTTTTTTTTTTTTTGCTGGAGATCTCAATAAATACACCGAGAAACAACGAAAACCAACCCGCCGTGGGCCGATGCTCAGCCACGGTGCAGCCGCGTGGCCTCAACCGCTCTCCTCCGCGTTAATCGGTCGTTAACGATGTGATGAAATTCAAACAGGTTTCGCTCCGTGGAAAGTCCGTCTCGCCTTTCGGAAAACTCTGTGTTGGTTTAATTGGCTCTAATTTGCATGAAAACAATTATCACCCGCGTTCCGCCTCTGGAAAAGGGGTTAGGAAAGGGATGGAAGTGTCTGGAAAAAAAGAAAAGGCGCTGTGAATCACCGCTGGGATGCGGCTTTGTGCCTCTTCCACCGCCGCTCCCAACTCGTGGAGGTGCCTCCTTGGGACAGAAGGGGAGCGGGGAGATTGAAATCCCAAATACTGATCGGTGCTGGGGGTGCCCCGATGGAAGTGGGCTGTGGGATGCGGGTTGGGCCCACGCGTCGCCAAGGAGGGTTTGGGTGAATGGAGTCGGAGGGAGAACACGGCCTCCATCCTCACATCCCATCTAAGGGGAAGAAATTGGGGTGGAGGAGCCTCAAACTGGACTCACCGCATCTCCATCTCCTCCAGCCCCGCTGCGCCCTCTGCAGCCCCTGAGATCACAGTGGGACAGAGAGCCTGAAATCACAGCAGAGCGTTGAGACACAACGCCCAAAATCACTGCGGGGCAATGGGACACAACCCCAAAAATCACTGCAGGACAATGGGACACAACCCCAGAAATCACTGCAGAGCAGCGTTGCTTTCACTCTATCTTTATAAATCCAAAAAAAAAAAAAAAAAAAAAAGGCGTGCACAACACAACACAAAAACAGAACAGAAGTCCCTTCGGGTTTGGGTCGGGGTGAGGGGGTCAGGCCATAAATCAAAGCCGGCTGCTGAGTGGGGGAAGCGGAAGGGGAATCCCCACGGCGCTGCTGTTGGAGCTGCCCTCCGCTCGGAGCCACCGACGATGGGGACACCGGGGGTGTCCGATGTGTCCCCAAATCGGTGGCGACGTGGCAACCCACCGCAAGGCTTTGGCATCGCAGGTGGCATCGCGCTGTCGGCGCATCCAAGCGTTCAGCCACCGGGTTTTTATTGGAGGGGGTTTCCTGGAGCTCTCTCCCCCCATCCCGCGTTGGGATGATGAATTTGGGAGCGTCCCAAGCGAGCGGCAGCGCCTTGCTATGCGTGCTGCGGTCACTAGATGGGGAGATAGCACGGAGCTCCGCGCTGCTGCTGCTGCAGCTCCTCCGGCCCCGCAGAGCCGTGCGCGCCCCGCACCCAGACAGCAGAGTCGGGATGGGGGCTGCGCTCCTGGGCACCTCCCAGCCCTACGATCCCGCTGTTTCCAGGGGTAGGGGGCGATGGAGGGGACCCCCCCCACAATGAGCCAAATTCTGCCCAGCGCTCAGTGAGAGGAGCTGCAGGAGGTGCAGTGTGGGCTCCATCAATCTCCTCTTTCCTCCCCGGGTGGGGAAGGCACCAAAAAAAACCCCCAAACAACGTCCTATGGTGGACTCCAGCCCTTCACTCTGCCCCCTCTTCTTCTCCCCATCTCCCACATCCCACAAGGGTCCCCAATTCGGGGCTCAGACTCCTCCTGGCAGAGCCTTGAATGAGTGACTGCAGCCGTATCTCCCGGTGCCACCGGAGTCCTCTCTCTCTATCTCGCCTCCCCAGGCATGAGTTATAATGTGCAATAAAAAGAAAATCAGTGCACTGATGCCAGTTAGTGTGACTAATCCAAGACCCAGCCTATTAACTGGCGAGCAGAGCATCCGTCTCGGCTCTCGTTAGAAACTCAGCCAACTACCCAGGGATAAATCTTTCAGCACATGTGGGAGTGCAGCTCAGCGGGCAGAGCAGCCAGGAGAGCGGAGGGGTTTTGCTCCAGGAGTCGGATCCAGAGCTTTGGAGCAACCAAAGTGTGTTCAGGATCTGTTGTTGGCCAGGGAGCGCGTGGAGATGGGTGCTGAGCTCAGTTTTGGGGTGGGAATGGGGAGAAGAAGAGGCTTTGGAGGAGCAGAGAGAACCCTGGGAGCATCCAACCCAGGCAGAGATGGAGAAGGGAAACTGAGGCACGCAGCAGTCAGAGCCCAAGCAGTGCTGGATGGCATCCCATCACCAGTGGCATCCCATCACCAATGGCATCCTAACACCAACAGCATCCCACCACCATCACCCTGAAGGACACAGCAGCTCTGACCCAACGCTGCCTCTCCAGCACGTGCCCTTATTTGCTTTATCTTCAGCTCTCTCCATTAATTTCAGCTTGATTTATGAGGATGTGTTATTTATCTTTTTCTGCCTTCTTTGCCAGGCCGGAATGGAAGGTCCACACCTTTTTATAGTGCAATAAAACTCACAAAATGAAGATGATTTTGTGAGGTTTTCCAGCCACAGAAAAGCAAAGAGATGTTGCCAAAGGGGAGTCGTAGTGCTGGGGCCCCTGTAGCAGCTCACGTGGGATCATGAGCGGTGGTGTAACCCATTTGGAAACACTTGGTGGCATTTTGCAGAAGATTGCTGTTGCCTGTGATGCAGGTAGATGTGGGATCTCGTGCTTCAGTTTCCTTCTGGCCCCATTCCTTTGGGTGCTGTCCTTTGGGGTCATCTCTCCAAATAAAGGCTGAGGAGATGGGGAGACCCCGGGAATGCCCACACTACATCCAACCCAAATTGACCTGAATGTCACTCCTGCAAATCCCAAAGATGTTCTGAACCCCTCCTGTCAAAAACCTCTGCCTCCAAACCTTGCCTTTGTCTCAAGTTAAAGAACACCTCTTGCATTCCCTCCCAGCCCCAGCAATGGTGTGGATTGGTTTCCAGATGACCGGAGCTTTATGGGAATATTTCACTGTTAAGCTGCTATGCCAGCACTGCTTGGCCACATGGGTTGATTTAACAGCACCTCGTGGCTGCTTAATGTAAAGTGATCACCCACCAACTTCAGCTAAATCAATAGAGAGCAGGTTGGAATCAATGTGAAAATACCCAGATCCAGGGCCTGGGTGCTGTAAATGAATATTAGAATCTCATGGTGAATTAATTGTGTGCAGTCTGGAGTGGAGAAGGTGAGTTCAGATTTCCCAGAGCAGTTCCAAGTTTGGTCAAAGGACCTCAGGTGGGTGTGAAGGATGGCTCTGGTGCCAACTGGGAGACGTGTGGGGCTCTGGAGGGGCTCTAGGTTGGGCACAGCAGGATTGGTGTCAGCTGAATGCAGGGAGCAACAGCGTTGGATGGGATCTGAGAGGAATCTCAGCTGACGTCGGGTTGTTGGAGATGGCCAAGGCTGGAAGAGCTCAAGGATGGAGATGACAGCTATAGAGTCACCTGATGCTGTGATGCTGTGATTCTACACTTCTACAATCCTACAGTTCTATGACTCTTTCACCCTGGGCTTGGACACCATCCTTACGTCCCAGATACAGAGCAGACCTCACCACTGACGTTGCGTTGGCCACCGTTTGGGGACGGTTTCCAACCCACCTGCACATTGCAGCAGGCAGGGAGTCAGCGCCCTGCCTTCCTCCTGGAGGACCCACACCTTTTTGGAAGCGAGCTGCAAAATCCCACGCACGGAGACCTTTTTGCCAGCCCCCCCACACTCCCAACCACGGCCATGGGGAGCGGTGCCCCGGGGGGGCTGGCCCTCATCTCTTGGCCAACGCTCATCTGGCACAGTGACGTGCGAGCAGTCGCCGTGTCGAGGATCTGGAGCCTCTCCAAGCTGATGGTTCTCATTTTGCCATCAGCTCCTTGCCAGCATCCGGCCTCGTCGGCTCTCCGAGCGCAAAGGAGGAGCACAGTGGCTTCATCCTGACTGTGCTGAGCACCTCCTTCCTCGGGCAGCCCCACCAATGAGTTTCCCCATCTGCCTGCTTATTTTTGGTCGTCGTTCCAAGAAAATGCAGCTCAGGGGCTGAGATGTGCGTGCAACCCCACCGCCACCAAAGGCTCACGTAGCTCTTGGCGTGGTGGGACTGCAACGTGCTGAGGCTTGAGGCCGTTGCACACGCGTTGTGCCATGCATGAGGTGTTGCACCACCGGAGTTGCACCACGCATTCGGTGTCAATACAACGTGGGCACCCAACTCAACTGGATGCCATCGCCGTGCGCTCCCGGTGGGGACCCCAAATCCATCCCTGCAGTGGGGTGGGCTCAGTCGGGGCATCCGCATTCCCTCCCCTCATTAACATCAGTGGGACGGATGAGATTTGGGTCGGCCCTGAGCTCCCTGACCTTGGAGGAGAGGCCGATGGACGCCGGAGCTGCACAGGGCCGTTCCATCTGCACGCTGCGCCGCGCTCGAGTTATAAGGATGGATGGTTGGATGGAGATAATAAAGCCCAGGAGCATTAAATCTTTGCACGACACCGTCCGCACCGCCGCATCCACCGGGCTGAAAGGGCTATATATGTTTTTCATAATTTGTAATTACTTTTTACAGTTCTCTCCCATAACTCTGTCCATCATCTGGGTCAAAATATACAATGTGTGTGGGAGGGAGGGTCGTAAAAACGTGAAAACAAACAGTTTGTCTTCGGGGAGATTAACACACAGTTAAAAGACCCATTTTAACACCCTCTCCATGCCGCCAGCCAATTAGCCGATATAATGGGCTCCACTTGATATTTGAGTTTTATTTTATTTCGCAACGATACCAACGCACTTAATTGCGAACACATGATCCCTAATTGGCAGCGGTGTCATCCTTGAGGTATGCAGTTTATGTAAGAGAGCCACGATTTGGGGTTAATGTGGAGGAGATTGGGCAACGGGGATCCTCTCTGAAATGCGACTGAAACGCACCTTGGGTGGGAAGTTGGACCTGAAGGGCAGGAGTGATTCCCTGGGATCATGGTGAAGGACTTTGGAGAATGAATGGGAGGCAGTGTGGACTCTCCGGTGTCTATAAAGGGTTGAGGGTCCTCTCGACAGCCTCTGGATTCCATGAAATTTGGCAGATGCAAACGGTGGACGGAGCGATGCGGGGCTGAACGCTGCTGGGGCTGATGGGGAGCGGTGCTATCACAGCCACGGGGGTGGAGAGCGGTTCTACCCCCAGGAGAGGAAGCTGCAAACCATAACTGGCGGTGAAAGTGATATTTTTGGAAAGTTGGCCCGGGCTGATGCTGCTGGAATGCGGCTCCTCACAGAGAGTGACAAAGAGGAATTATGCTGGGACTGAAGCCGACTTTTCTTCGCCCTCTTGGCAGGCTGAGACGCGGTGATTTCTTTGGATGAGGGCAGCTCTGGCCCCTTCCCACCCCTACAGGTGGTGGCGTTGCTTAGGGTCTGCATCTCCGTGCCCCCCCTGCTACCCTCCTGTTCCCATATCCAGACCCACATCACCCCCCAGCTATAGGGCTTTCTCCAAGCTGTGGGGCCATCACTCCCCCTCAGACGGTCTTAGTGCTATGGATTTCTTTCTGCGATCTGAATGAATGCATCCCATGTAGGGCAGACCTTGGCTTTTTCTTCTACACACCAAAGCTGATTCTCAAAGTCCTCTCCCCATCTGACCAGTCTGCAGCTCCCACCCATACTGAGAGGACTGGGGTGGAGAGAAATGACCACAAGGGACCTGGGGGAGAGGGGCTCGTGGTCCTGGGGCATTGCCATGCGCTGTGGATTTGGAGTCCATTCTCTGTCCTACCAATACAGACCCATTTTGGGGTATATTGGGTTGTGCTTGAGAGCGGAGAGAGCTTGGGGGGGAGGGGGGGCAGCTGCAGCATGAAAAGGAAATGGAAAAAATTGTTTCAAGCATATGGGAGGGGAAGAGGGAAAAAAAAACACATTAGGAAAATGAAAGCAGCTGATGACTAAATTGCTTTGGTGAAACATCTGCACAGCGTTACGGACACGGCGCTGTCTTCAAACCAGACACTCCGCTCCGCTTCGCCTCCCCCAGCGTGTGCGAGCCCTCCTCGCTCTCCTGCTCGGCTCTAATGAAAGCAGCAGCTTTATAAATCGCAGCTGGGAGGGTCGGGGTGGGAATTTGCCTGACTTAATGGTCCTCCATTTAGCCAAGGCTTTGGCGGCTCCTGCAGAGGGGAAGGGAGCACGACCAGGCCTCTGTGATGAGGTGGGAGATGAGGGGACAGGATGGGGACCGGATGCATTTCCATCTCTTTGTGGCACCTCCTGGCCATCCCTGGTCATGAGTCAGCTGCTGGGCATCACCATCGCTATCATCACTCCCACTGTCATCATCACCACCATCGTCATCGTCACTGGGGGCTCAGCACGGAGCTGGGAGGAAAGCTGCACAGAATCACACATCAAAAGAACCACTGAGGTTGGAAAGGTCCTCCCAGACCACTGAGTCCAACCCCAGCCCACCCCCACCACAGCCACTGACCGTGGCCCCCCAGGAGCCACATCTCCACGTTGGCTGGCTCTCCTCTCCCTTCTCCATCAACGGACCATTCCGGGGGCTGTAGATCCAACGAGCTCCTCAGTGTCTCCTGAGATTCATCCTGAGCTGAAATTGGATCCAGCAGTAGGCAACCCCTCCTCGGATGCTCCAAGCTTTGCTTCTGAGCAAAGAGATGCTGAGCATCACAGGCACAGCCAACCACACCACCATCCTGATGGGATTTTGGGATAGGACCGCTGCCTTGGAGCATCCCGACCCCCCACTGCGGCACCGGTGGCCAAGAAGCTGCAGGACGAGCCAAGGAGCTGCTCAGATCCACGTCTCCAAATCTGGCAGCAGCTCCATCTGTGCAAACCTTCTCTCTTGGCTACCAGGCTGTTTTCCATCGCGGGGTTATTTCCCCAGCTCGGCTCATGTTTATAGTGGATCAACCTGCTGCGAGGAGCCTAGGTATTATTTATGGCTAATTATTGGCATTTGGCTGGCTGGGAGGATGGGAGGAATACGACACCGTGGTGCTTACACGGCTTGTTCCAAACTGCTCTCAGCTCCGCCGGCTGAGTGTGCGTGTTTACGATGCCAGCTCACGTTATTTTCATTACCCCCTTTCCACTAATAAACTTTCGGCTGAACCAGACTTGAGAGGAGCAAATCCTTCACAGGAGATGTGTTGGTGTCTTTCCAAAGACCCATTGTTGAGAAATGAAGGGCGCAGCCGCGCGGGGACGTCGGGAGTTCAGCTGCAGTGGATTCATCGCATTTGCATCGTATTAACTCCGGCTGCCGGCTGCCGACGGCTCACTCTGCATCTGAAAATAATAAGGCTGTGGGAACAGTGGTCCTAAAGCACATTTTCAAAGCGTCTTTTAAAAATACCGAGGGCAGAATTGCGGTGGGTTTGGGGTGAGAGGAGAAAATGGGAGGAGAAAATGTCCCCACGTCGGAGCGTATGGAAGGGAGAGGAGCAAAAGGTGTTCAGTAGGTCCCATCCCTGGGACAAATGGAAGGGATAAATGCACAAACACGAGAAGTTTGGGGGATTCAGCGAAGGGAGGCATGGGTTCTGTTAAATGGTGGCTTCTGCTGGGTGGAAAACTGGTTGGGTTGAGGTGGAAGGGGAACAAAATGTGGTTCGGGCCCTGGGATGGTGGCAATCAGTGTCGGGCATCTCCAACACAGCTGCCTCCACCCAAATCCTGACTGCTGCTTCAGAACACGGAGCTGCCCCATCTCCTGGACACCACCTTTCCTACCAAAGGAAATCTGCAGACAGAGCACAACCCTACGAGCCAGCAGAGAATCCACGCTGGGGAGAGGCACTGTGCTACGGGCCATTGTGCAGGGCAGGATCTGAGGATGGGTTATTGGGAATGAAACCACTCTGACAAATTCCCCACCACCCGTTCCACTCAGTGGGGACACGCGGTCCAACGAAGGCGATGCCGGAGCCGAAAGCGTCCCGTCGTGATTGGGGACGTGGTGACATCTCATCTCCTGGGGCCCCCCAACCCCTCAGGACTATTTTTAACCTCTGTGTGTTTAAATGCTGCCTCCAGACCCTGACCCCTCTGCGTGATGCTCACCTCCCAGCCCCGGAGCACCGCCAGCCCCACGCTTCCATGCTCCCAGGGGGGACGCGAAGGGTGTGATTTAACCCAAAAAAGCTGAGTTTTAGCTGATGTAATCATCCTCCCCGCAGCCGGTGGCCCCATCCCTTATTGCCTCTTCCAACAAACCCCAAAGAAACATGGGGGGAGGGAGAGGAGGGGGAATATCTTGCTATGGCAGCCCCCAAGCAGACCCTTTTGCAAGTCTTGGGGCGCCCAAGGGGGGATTCCACCACTCCCCACAAATTCCCCATTTGCAGGAGATCTTTGGGACAGAATTAGGTTTTCTGCAGTCTGTGCAATGAGGAACCCAACGACCTCCGAGGACGCGCTCGCCTCGGGCTGGGGCTGCTTTTGGTTCGCCATGCATCAGCACAACGAGATGCTTTATTGCTGTGCCTCGCTAAGCAATTTTGATTTCTTTCTTCAAAATCTTAAATAAACCTGTTTTTTAAAAGTACCTCTGGAACAAGGGAAATGTATTATTATGGTAATTGTCTTGTGCTAATTATACTTATTACTATAATAACCGTTTTGTTGTCACACAAATAAAGTGGATTACATCATTTGTAAGTGCCAGAGGCAAGCGATGGCTCCGGAGCGGTGAGCGGGCGAGTTCTGCGGGTTTTCTCCTTTGGCTTTGGGTGAGATGGCTTGGGGTGCAGAGGGGGCTGAGCTGGGACCCCAAAGGAGCAGATCTGGGATCCCAATGGAGCAGATCTCGCATCCCAATGGAGCAGATCAAGGATCCCAATGGAGCAGATCAAGTATCCCAGTGGAGTAGATCAAGGATCCCAATGGAATAGATGTGGGATCCCAACAGAGCAGATCTGGGATCCCAATGGAGCAGATCTCGCATCCCAATGGAGCAGATCAAGGATCCCAATGGAGCAGATCAAGGATCCCAGTGGAGTAGATCAAGGATCCCAATGGAGTAGATGTGGGATCCCAACATAGCAGATTCAGGACTCAGATGAAGACGATTTGGGATTCAGACAGAGAACCCGGAGTCCAAGCCAGGCTGATATAGGACCCAGTGGGAATCTATTTGGGATCCCAATGGAGCTGATTTGGGATCCAATTGGAGTCGATGTGGGATCCCAGTGCAGCCGGTGGATGTTTGATGGGGAAGACGAAGCCTTTGAACTCATGAGCTGCTGTGTGGTGCCATCCAGAGGTGGGTGGCAAAGTCAAGACAAAGGGAAGGAAGGCTGCTGCTACTCCTCCAGCAGTGCCCCCGCTGTCTTCAACCCCTCCTTCATCCCTGGGTGCATTTTGAGTGCCATAAGTGACACAACAGCCAACCCACCCACAACCCGACCCCCATCACAGCTCCTCCAGCAAATGATGAACGCGATGCTACTCCTCCTCCCCACATCATCCCCCAATTCCCCTTCTCTTCCCAGCCTTCCCCTTCCATCCTCACAAAAAAAAAAGAACCAACCCCACCACAACCACCAACCAGCCCTTCATTTTCCAGGATATTGGGTAAAAGGAGGTGTTCTGCCTTTTTTTTTTTTTTTTGGTGCATGTGCACATATGTGTGTGCGTGTATCTCTCCTTCCTCCTCTCCCTGATGGGCCCCCGGAGCTTATTTTACACGAAAGCAACACAGGTTGATGTATTTTTAAATGGCTTGATTTTATCACCCTGCTTAATGATTTGTCGCGTTATTTATTAGACAGCGTGATATCCAGAGGGATTCATCGCATTAACGTATAAATAATGTGGCAAATAGTTCAATAGAGCCATAAAAAAGGGGATTTAGAAATAAATTGACCTATGTTTGCTACATGTAAACGAAGGTGGTGAATGATAATGTGTGCCGTGCCCTTAAGCGTGAAAAATGGGGGCTGAGGATAAATCAGAAAGTTTTTTAGTGGGGAAAGCCAGGAAAACCCCTGACCTCATCACTTTTTTGGGGGAGGCTTTACCCATTTTTGTCCCTTTGCTCCATTTCGGATGGGGGTTTGGAGGTGTTTGAGTGTTTCCCGTGGGACAGAGGTGCTTGGAAATCCCCAGTGGGATAAATCTGACCCCGCATCCATAGCAGTGCCCTGCAATGCTGATGGATGGAACGACCCCAAATGCTGCACGTTCCCATACAGAGTCTGATGTTGGGTGACCGTTATTTTGCAGTCGGGTTTTTGCAGTCGTCCCCCAAACAAAAGCTGCAAATGAGGGGGGAATAATCCCCCATCCCAGCCTCGGGGGCGGCCGAAATCCCACCTCCCACCTCCCCTCGCATCGCTTTGGCTCAGAAACGCCGGCACCGCCGCCTGCCAGGAGGGATCCGATCTCAGCCTCAGTGCCAAACGGTTTTATTTTGCAGCTGGAAGACAGAAAGCTATTTTTTTTTTTTTCCTCTCTCTCTCTCTTTTACAACGTGCTACGCTTTAATTATTTAACACCACGGGGGGACGGGAGATGACACAGACACTGCGAGGCTGAGCGCGCCGAGTCGCTGATGGATGGGCCCGATGAGGGCTGACGGCGCTGCCAACGGCGGAGAGAAAGGGAATCTTCCGCCGGCGGTGCAGGGAGAGCGGGGGAAGGGGGTGGGCGGTGCTGGAGGGGGGGGTCAGCAACCCGACGGTGTTGGGATGGATGGGTGTGAGACCGCGTGCCGGGAGCGCAGGGCAGAGAGGGGTTTGTAGGATGCAGGATCCGTGCGGGAAGATGTGCGGAGTAATGGGAGTAAATAAAGATGTAAAAGATTTAAAAAAAAAAAAAAGGGGGGGGGGGAGGGGGGGATAAATAAATAAATGATAATTGGAATAAAAAGAGGGAGGGGAAAGGGGAAAGTGGAGGAAAATAAGAATAAAAAAGGGGGAAAGTGGAAGTGAAAAGAGAATAATTAAGAGGAGAAAAAAATTGAGGAGGAAAAAATAGGGAGTGGGGAAAAATGATGAAGAGAAAAATTAAAAAGGGGGGAAAGGGGAAAATAAAAAGGGGGGA
Organism: Lophura swinhoii; assembly: GCA_030408155.1. NCBI lineage: Eukaryota > Metazoa > Chordata > Aves > Galliformes > Phasianidae > Lophura > Lophura swinhoii. Next base: position 1,842,906 of record CM059484.1, read on the forward strand.
AAGGGGAAAAAGTGAAAGAAGAGAGAATTAAAAAAGAGAAAAAATAAAAAGGGGAGAAAGAGAAAAAATAAAAAGTGGATAAAATAAAAAGAGAAAAATAAATGAGGGAAAAAAAAGAAAGAAGAGAAGGAATAAAAAGAGAAAGAAGGAGAAAAACGGAAATAAAAATAAAAGGAGAAATAGAGCAGAAAAAGGAGGAAAAAATAAAAACATAAATAAATAAAGAGGAAAAAAGGCGGAGGAAAAAAAAGAGAAACAATAAAGAGAAAAAAATAGAAAAAAAGAAAAGAGAGAAAAAGAAAAAATAAAAAGAGAAAAAAGAGAAAAGAGAAAAAGAAAAAAGAAAAAAGAGAAAAAATAGACGAAAGAGAAGAAAATAAAAAAAAATTGAGAAGAGGAAAAAAATAGCTGAGAATAAAATAGGCGGAAAAAAAAAAAAAAAAAGAAAAGAAAAGATAGGGAAAAAAATAAAAAGACCAACTGTGAAAAAGGGGGAAAATAGAGGGGGAAAAGGGGGAAAAGAGAAAAAGCAAAAAGAGAACAACAAAAAAATTTAAAGGGATGAAATCGAAGGGAGAAAAACTAAAAAACGAGGGGAGCAAAAGCAGAAGCGGCCGTTTGTCGGCGTCGCCCGCGGGGCTCCGCTGTTGTGAACCGGGGGGGGGGGGCGCAGCATCGGCTCCGATCCTCCCGCAGCTCCGGGCCCCCCCGGCTCCCCGCTTCTCTCTCTTCAGCCCCTCGGTGCCGTATTTATGAACCCGGCACCGGGGATGGGTTTTCCAGCAGGTAAACGCAGCCGTTCGCAAACATCGCTTCCCATTTTTCCCCTCCCGGCCGCCTCCGGCTTCAGCTCGGAGATGGGAGAAAAAACGGCCCTAAGCGACCAAACGGCCCCAAAACCCGGAGCCGGGTGAAGGATCCGGGCTTCTTTCACCAGAAATAAACGTTCATTTTAGGAGCCGATTTGATTCACTTTTCGAGGAACAGATTTTCATGCTTTGCGCATTTATTTCCTAATTTTATTACGCCGTTTAATTAGATCATGCACATTGGTTTTATTGTTAAAACATGTCCTTGTTTTCTTTATAACTGGATTTCATGGCACTACGGGGACGTTTAGGAAAATATCACATTCCGGCATCGACCGTCGGAATCAGCCCGAGATCTGAGCTGAGCTGCCGGGCCGTAAATCTCAGCCCAGATGGAAAAAATGGGATGTGATTCACCACGTGTGGAGAACCGGGAGGGGATGTGAGCCCTCAGGGCTGAAATCACTGCTGGGGAACTCAGTGGACAAAAGAGGAGTGTGGGTGGTGTTAAACGGTGGCTTCTGTTGGGTGGGAAAGCGGTTGGGTTGGGATGGGAGGGGGACGAAAAATGTGGCCTTGGGATGGTGGCAAGCAATGTTGGGCATCTCCAACGTGGCTGCGTCCACCCGAAGCCCAACTGCTGCCCCAGGGGGTGGAGTGGGGCTCTGGATGAGCTCTTCTGCCAAGAGCAGAAGGCACCGTGAGCTGTGGTGGTTCTGAGCTCAGTGGTGGGAGATGCCAGGATGGAGTGCAGTGAGAAGCTTGCTGGGTTTTGGCTTCGTCCCCTGGTTCTGTTGGTGCTTTTTGGATGTTTGTTTTGGGGGAGAAATGCCCATTTGCTGCCCATCTCCACTTTCCCTACTAAAGGAAATCTGCAGCCGGAGCACAACCCTACGAGCCAGCAGAGAATCCACGCTGGGGAGAGGCACTGTGCTACGGACCATTGCGCAGGGCAGGATTTGGGAATGGGTTATTGGGGATGAAACCACACCGACAAATTCCCCATCCCTCATTTGAAATCACAGCCTGAGGAAGGACAGAAGGAGAGCACCGAGGGCTTGTTTGCAGGATTTGCATTTATGGGCTGATAACGGCCGGGGGCTGAGATGGGAAAAGAATGAAATTTCGCCCAAAATTGGCTTTGAGGCCTCTTCCTTCACGGAGCCATTTCCCACGTCCCTCCAAACAGCCATGTGCGACCCGAGCGAGGCGGATTAACACGGTCCTTAATGGGAGATGGAGAGGAAAGGGGGAACTCTTCTCACCGTGGGTTGGAGCAGATGGGGAGAGGGCTCTGGGAACTTCCCGCAGGATGCCTGAGAAAGGGGAAGAGGGGAAAAAAAAAAAAAAAGAAATGGGGGGGAAAAAAAAAAAAAAAGAAATAAAGGAATTCACAGATTTTTTTAAGACACTTGATCAGATGGTTGGAGGTTGAGTGCAGGAAACTGAGAGCCCGGAGGCTTTGTCTGCGGGTTCCCGAGGGCTGGGGACTGGCGGGGGGCTGGAAGGGAACCGGCAGGAAGCAGAAATCAATTAGTGCTGGGGAGAACTTGAGCCGGGTCAGACGGAGCTGTTTGGAGGCACGCAGAGAGCGGGGCTGCGCTGTGCTGCAAATCATCGAGCAGAGGCAGCGCGTGGGACCGGCTGGAATTCATCTCATCCTGCTCCCAGCCCTGGGCTGAGCACCACCGTGAGGTGCAGGGGGGGAATTTGGAGGTTCCAGTGCTGATCCCCCAAAGGTCTGGGAGATGGGAGCGATGTGGGGCTTTCTGCATTGGGTGGGCGCGCAGCTTTGGGGTGGAATCATAGAGTCTTGGAGTCATTAAGGTGGGAAAAGAGCACGAAGGCCAACTCATCCCCACCGTTTGTACTCATGTTGGAGAAGAGTAATGTCATCCAGTCCAACCACCAGCCAACCACGGCTGCTCAGAGCCCCACGGAGTCATTCAGGTTGGAAGAGACCTCTGAGATCATCCACTCCGTCCCCAACCCATCCCCACCATCCCCACCACGCTGCACCCCATGTGCTAAGCCAAGCTGTGTGCGCGTGGTGCGACCAGCCCTGGTCCTGGGGGCAAAAAGGGGGGTAAAAAGGGCTTTGTGGTCATCGCTGGAACTTCTTTACTTCTTTTCTTTTCTGAGGAGACACCAGGAGGGAAACAACAAGGGCTGGTGGATCTATGGGGCACCCAGACTTTGGATTTGCAGCACCTATTGTCATTCCATAGAATGCTGAAAGAATAAAATGAAGATGGGACCCAGAGGGGAAGGGAGACCGTGAGAGAGGGGGAGGGGGGGTGACTGTTCCTCTGTTCCTTGGGAAAATGCCCCCAGGACATCACATCACCTACGGGAGTGGCATCCACCCCGTGGAGATGATGATCACAGACAGAGCTGCAGGGCTGCCCATCCTGCCTGTGGGAATGGCTCTTTTCAGCCTTCATCCCATTTTTCCCTCCTGGATCCCAGAGCCAACACAACACGTCAGCCCCTCCAGACTCCTCGCCCCATGCCATACGTGGGGGGCTCACTGCCTCCCCCATCTCAGAGCCCTTTTTACAGCAAACCCCGTTGCTCAGGACCCCCAGCCCTGATTTATCCCTCCATAAAGCGCCGCTCAGCCCCGCCGCAGCCGGGATGGATTTGGCCAACTCATTTAAAATTCCTCTCTCTGCACACAAAAACCATTTTCTGCGAAGTTTAGCCTTGGGGAGATTTATTTCCTTGTTAGCTCAAGATTTTCCTATTAGCCCATCTCAAAGAAACATGGCCGCATTTTCTCCAGCGCGCCAGCTGTTGTGCGAGATGCAGGTACATATTACAGCCGTCATTAAGCGGGCTGTCATTCCGAGCTTTCTAATTACCGTATGAATAGAGAGGAGCCTGAACACAGCACCCGATTGTTCCGCTGCGGCTCACACGGGGAAGCAAAAATGGAAGATGCCTGCACTGCACTCATAGGACTGCAGAGCTGGGATGGAAATCTGAGCCGGGTTCGGCCGCCCGCGTCGCGCCGTGATTTTTGGGGATGGTTTTGTAAAAAAAAAATAAAAGGAAAAGACCTCGATGTGTTCCCAGCCCTCTCCTTCCCCCCCCTTTTCCCCTCCCATCGGTTCCAAATGCGTAATGGAACAAAAGCGGCGCAACCGAAAAAATGAAGGAGGACAAACATATGGTGAAGTGGGTGCAGCAGGGAATGGTTCCAACGAGCAGCAATGTGCCACCGACTGCACCCCTGGCTGCAGCCATTTCATCATTTGGTTTGATTTCTTGCAGTCAGCTCCCTTCCTTTGTTGCAGGAAGTCGGCACTGAAATTACCTTTTTTTTTTTTTTTTTTTTTTTTTTTTTTGGCACAAAATAAATAAATAAAGGAATAAAACAGAAAATCAGCACTGCTGCACCGGGGTCACAAAGAGCCCATCGGCACCGGCGCGCTCAGCGTCGGCCGCCCGTGATTTGCAGCACCTATTACTGCCGTTTTATAGACTGGTGGAGGAATAAAAATGAAAACACAACGAAAGGAGGCACAGAGGTACCGAGGGGCTGAGGGGGGAGATGGAGTTTGGCACAAAATATGGCCCAGATACGAGCGGAGAGGCAGCGGTGTGGGGCTGAACCGCAGCCATGGGGTGCGGTGGCGAAGGCCAACGCATGAACGTGGTTTGTGTTTCCCTACTGATAGCAGATGCGCTGTCTGCCCTCCCCTGGGGCATGAAACATGGGGAAAAATGATCACCTTTGGGGTTCTCCCCATTGCAACACATCCCGCTCCTTGTTTTTTGTGTTGGAAGGGGAGATGCAAGAATCATGGCTAAGCATTGGAACCATTGGGATCTGGGTTTTATTGGCCAGCGCTGTCCCCTTCTTGCTTCACTCTTGGGGACACGTTATCGGGATTAATTGCCTCCAGATTCCCCGTGTCCAGACAGGGAGGGAAGGCACAGTCCCAGCTGGTGCCCTTGGTGGGAAATGGGGAAAATCTGGAGGGACATGGGACAAATCTGGAGGGAAATGGGGCAAATCTGGAGGGAAACGGGGCAAATCTGGAGGGAAACGGGGCAAATCTGGAGGGAAACGGGGAAAATCTGGAGGGAAACGGGGAAAATCTGGAGGGAAACAAGGAAAATCTGGAGGGAAATGGGGCAAATTTGGAGGAAAATGGGGTTTTAAAGGGCAGAGGGTTCAGTCCAAGGCAGCTGCCCATAGTGCTGCACCTCCCAGAACCCTCAGATGGGTTTTCTGGGGGAAGCACAGAGCCATTGGGGTGCAATGGGATGTGGTGAAAACTGCCACGTGTGCCCTTGAGCCTTTGTCTCGGGCACGCAAACACGATGGCAGTGTTATTGGGGAACGTTGAGGGTGAGATTGAGGCAGCAGCACATTAGGACACGGATGGAAACTACAGCAGCACCCAACCTGAGGTCAGTGCTGGAAACCCCATCAAAAAGATCCCTAAAATGGGCTACGTTCAGGGTTTGCCCTCAGCCTCTCCTCTCCATCACCCCTCTGAGCGGAGCTAATCCCTTTCGGACCCCATCAGCCCCACCAACACCTCCTGCTCTCTTCTTCTCTGCTCAGGATTGCTACAGCTGCACAGAACTGGGGGTCCTTCCCCCCCCCCCCCACCCCTCCCCTTCGACCCCTCTTTGTTCCTTCCCTGCTCCCACCTGACGGCAGCTCGGTCCTCTGCAGCATCGCGCTGCGTTGCCATGGAAACCGCCGCATCCCGACCCGAGGATGCGGGAACAGCAGGAAACAGCTTCCGTGCAAATATCCATCGCAATAAAAGGCCCATAAATAAACGAGCAGAGGAAGCGGGGAGGGGAAAGAGGGGATTATAAAATAAGATAAAATAAAATAAAATAAAACAAGAGATGGGATGCCCGCTGGTGCCTGAGGAGCTCGTTACCTGGAGCTCGTTAGTTGGAGCTCGGCTTTGTCGTAATTATGGCTTTGTGGGATGTGTTAGCAGGGCAAGGACACTGGGCAGGGGTTAATGAGAGTCCTAACGGCCTAATGAGGCCCTAACGAGCTTTGTGGATCGGGGACTATTTAGGCAGGGATGGAGGGGAGAGGGTCTGTGGGATACAGGCAGCCCCACTGCCTGCATGGGGGAAGTTATGGGCTTCTTGGCGTGCCCTCTTTTAGTAAAAAACACCATTTTTCCCCCCCAAAATAGACTAGAGGGGTTTGTATGGCCCCTCCTGGGTTTATAAAGCCCGTAATGGGACAGCATGGGATTGGCTGGGAGCCCGGCTGGATGCACGGGATTGGCTGGGAATGTGGGTGGATGCGTGGGATTGGCTGGGAGCAAAGGCAGGTGGCAGCACGGGATTGGTCAGGAGCACAACTGGCAGAGCAGGATTGGCTGAGGGTTCAGCCCCATAAGTGAGAGCTGCCCCATAGGGAGAGCAGGGTGGGATGTGGATTTGGGGGATGATGCTGTGGGGTTGGGGATGCTCTGTGTGGACAGGGGGACCCAAACAGGGAGCAGCCCTCAGATCAGGGTGCAGCCCCCCCATCCCTAAGGGATGCTCTGCCTCATCCCAGTTGCAAACTATAGCAGTGAGGATGGGGATGAAGACAACAAGTCACCACAGCACCCCACAAACCCGTTGCATTGGGGAGCAACGCAAGAAATCACCCCAGCAGGTCCTCACCTCCCCCTCAAGGGCACTCCCCCGTCCTCCCCCCCAAAAAAAAGAAAAAAGATTTGGGATCCATCTGCAGCACAGGAGCCAATGCAGGCGGGGATTACCCCACTGCAGCATGTGTGAGCATGCAGCATCCCTGCACTCCGGAGCTGTGCTCAGGGCATCATGCAATGGGAGGGAGGGAGGAGGAGGAGGGACAGCGCTGGCCCTGAACACAACTGAGGCCCCGTGCCTCAGTTTCCCCAATGGGGACAAGCAAGGGTGACCCCAGAGTTGGCTGTGATTTGCTGGAGGAGCGTTATGTGCAGGGCCGTATCCCCCGTGGGGGTTCTGTTGGGGTAATTATCATTTGTGTAAGAGACCGCACCTATAACTGAAAGAGCTGTGACCGAGCCCAGCTCGTGTGTGGATTCATCAAAACTGGGAGATCTGAGAGGGGGAGAAATTGCAGAGAGCGAGCTTAGAGTTTTGGGGGGGCAAAATGGAGAATTTCTTGGCAAAGTAGAGCGTTTTTGGCAAAACGGAGCATTTTTAGTTAAATTAGATTTCTGCGTGGGGATGCTGAAACCAAAACTGGGGGTTGAGTGAAGGCAAAGCAAAGCATGCTCCGTTCCCATGGCGCTGTATCTGCTGTAGGGTGCACGGAGGTGATGGATGGGGTGTGGTGTGGGACCCAACATCTGGGGATTTCCCACCCCCGCTGTGACATCGGCTCCATTGGGTGCCAGCCCCACGCAGCTGCTCTCTGTGCAGCTCCCTGGTGGGGTTTTTGGGGGCTGCACCAGCATCCCTGATGGCCCCGGGGCTTTCGTTTGGGAGCAGCAGCACCTGGCTGTGCCCAGGGTCCAGCTGTGCATGGGATCCAGCTGTGCTCAGCATGGAGCGGCGCCCTGCATCCAGCTGTGCATGGGATCCAGCTGTGCTCAGCATGGAGCGGCGCCCTGCATCCAGCTGTGTATGGGATCCAGCTGTGCATGGGGATCCTGTGCCCATCATCCAGATGTGCCTGTCGTCCAGCTGCACCCAAGGATCCAGCTGTGCCCATCATCCAGATGTTCTCAGAATCCAGATGTTCTCAGGATACAGCTATACCCAGAGGGGACCCCTCTGCCCTCCCTCCCCGGGGTGGGGGTCCGTGTGTGTTCCCCAACCTCCAATGCTCTCATTTTCCTTTTGAGAAGGGAAAAGAGGAAAGAAAAAAAAGAAAACCATTAGGGTTATACAACCGCGTTAAATGTCTCCTGACGGACAAGAAAGGACACGAATCCAACCTTTCATCATTCCCACCCCCAAATAAATCCAGACAAGGTTCCTTTGTAGCAGCTAAGCTGAGACACCTTAACATTTCCCTGCTAGCAAGCTCCAAGTTTCTTTACTCACCATATATTTCCCCTGACAGTTTGTACAGATACTTAAGACACCATATAATTATCATCACAGCTAAAAGGCAAGGGGTGATTTATTTGTGACAAGCACCACCTTTCCACGATGACGCCACTGACACTTACACCGAGGGTTTTTTTGGCGTGGGGATGCAAAGCCAGGCTCTTTGCTCCTCAATCTGTGGGTTTTTCCCCAGTGCTCATCCTCTCCCCGCAGGCACTTTGCTATGGGATGCTCAGATCCAGCCCTGGAGTGCCCCCACCACCCCCAGGCTTTGTTGGGTTTGGGATTTTGGGGTTTGCCCCATCCTTTGGGCCAGCACAGGGCTCACTGTCTGCACGTCTTTTTGACTCTTGGCGTGTGAACAATGCATGCACTTATCTCAGTACTTATTTAGTGCCCAGCTCCACACCCTGAAATTGCCTGATTATAGCTTTCGGAGCCTGTGTGATGCATTGGGTTAGGCAAACAGATGTGCCAAGCACTCTTGTTGAAAACCCACATCCAGGCAGCAGCTTTCAGCTCTCCAGGTTGTTCCCTTTCTTTTTTTTTTTTATATCCTTTTTTTTCTCCTCCTCTCCCTCCCCCTTTCCCTTGCAGAAGCTCTAATAATTGCCTTCACATCGCTCTCAGCGAGGGAAGGGCCGGGGAGCAGCACTCAATGCTTCAGCCACTTGCCAGTAATTTTTTCTGCAAGGAATGGGCCCCTCCGTAGCCAAGAACTCATGACTCTTTGGCCTGGTTGTCTCCTTGCCTGGAACAAACCCATCCCCTCGCCTCCGCCAGCCGATGCTGAGGTGGTTTTTCTCAACCCATGACCTCGTTAGGTGCACGTCTCCACGCAGGGATGGTGAGCAAGGCTGGGCATGGTTGGTGCCTTCACCATCTTCTACATCTCTGGGGCACCTCCCAACCCTGCCTTCATCTCCAAAGGGATTAAAGGAGATGACAGGTAGAGCAGGGGATGGTTTCTGCATGGCGTGGTCCGTACGATGCCCTACCCTGGCCATGAGGCCTTGACCAGTGTCCCATTGGAGATAAATGGGCACCTCGTGAGGGTCAACCTGGGCTTTCCGAGATGGACAGATTAGGACTCGTTGAGGAGCTGTCCATTGAAAGTAAATGCTTTTGTGGCCGTTGATTGAGAAGATAAGGGCTTATCCGAGGGGATAGGAAGAGATTTGGCAGGAGCCTGTTGTTCCTCCAGGTCCTCCACCCAAGCCAGGCCTCCACTCAGCCTTCATGATGCGATGGGGATGGGGATGGGGATGGGGATGGGGATGGGGATGGGGATGGGGATGGGGATGGGGATGGGGATGGCATGGCATGGTACAGCATGAGATGGGATGGGCTGGGATGAGTTGCCCTTTGGGACCCCAAGCCAATGAGTTGGACATCCACTCATCCATGCACGGGTCATTCCCATTCAGCCCTCAGTTACCACCGTGTTTCAAGGATGAGGATGGCAGTGGGTGATGGATGCTCCCCACCATATTCCTCTTCCCATCCTATTGTGCCACCACAGCTGCTGTTTCCAGCGTGGATTTTTTCCCCCTTGCTTTAAGAAGCCACAGCTCTCTCCCCCTCTCTGCCGTGCTGGTTCTAACCCTGCCTGCCCTCCCTTGCCCACTCTCACGTGCACTGACGGGCTCAGACAACTCCTCTCCCAGCAGCAGCTACCACAGATTTTTGAGTCACCGCCACGTTCCCATGTGCCCCGGAGAGGATGGGATTGCAACGCTCAGCTCAGCACCTTTGCCTCCCATTTGCATCAGCGATCTTCCCTCGGAGTGGCAAACTAATTCCTTTGGAGTGCTGAATTAATTCCCTTGGAGTGCTGAATTAAGCCCGTATATCCCAGCTTAGCTCCAGAACAGAGCTCTTCCCTGCCCCACCTCCAGCTGGCTTTGTAAGCTATTCGAAAAATGCCCTGGAATCAAACCAACGCTCTGTGGCACATTAAATAAATGAATAAATAAAGATTTCGAGGCAAGATTTAAAAGGGGAAAGCCTGCTCCCTGCAATGGGACCGGGACAGCATATTCCTATGGGGGTCCGTAAATGACAGGGGTGGATGGAACCCTCCTTCACTTGGTGCAAAATCCCACCAGGCTGTCATCCCATGACCCATTGGGACGCTGTGTGTTCGGGATGGTTCCACTGGCTTTCAGCATGGCAGCAGGGAGCACGCCGAGGACAATTCACCTGCACTATCTCGGGTACCGATCAGCGGTGATTCACCCTCTGCAGGTGCCTCTTCCTCCCCTCTGATTATAACGGAGCTTTTGCTATCTCAGCCTTATCACAGACCGGTCCGACCTGTGCCACTGCTTCTCAGCTCCTCTTTCAGGAACGATCCGAGGGACAAATCGAGGAAAATGCTGAGAATGACCATCTACATTAATGATAACCAAAGCCCAGTGCCGAGCTCTGTGTGAGGAGTGTGTGATCTGAAGTGGCTCAGAGTACCAAAGGGCCTTGGAGGTGTGATGGCAAAAAACCCTCATTCTTCTCCTCCCTAAAAGAACTGGAGCACCTTCATCTCTTTTAACTGGACACCTCTTGGGAAGGAGCCCATCTCAATTGCACCGGGTGCAGCACGACCTGGTGATGCACATTGCATGAAATCAGGGATAAATTTGGGAGTGTAGGTGATGTCCCACCTGGACAATCCTCACTCTTTCCCCACGGGCTCAGGAATGGATGACTGAAGGGCAGAGGTTGGCTGACATTGTGGTGGAGAAGAGTGAGGTGTCCTGCATTGCACGCCTGTGGCTTTTGTGGTGAATTCTCCCCAGCCTTGTGTTGTTCTTGGCCCAACCTGCGGGACCGGCAGGGAACCATAGCTGTGTGCACAAAATCTGCCCCCTCCCAGAGGCTCTTCAAATAAGAAAAGAAAAATAAAACACCCAACGCCAGAACGGCGAAAGCAAGGAGAAAGACCTTGTGTGGCAAAACCACATGTTTATAGCCCTCAGGCTTTGACAGCTCGTTGGCTTTAGAGCCCTTCTAGCTTCAGAAAAGTAGGAGGCAGCCAGCTCCCAAAAAGATGTCATTGCCAGCATCTTCAGAGACACATTTTTGGCAGGCTGGCTGATGAAGACAAGCCTCGTGTCACCACGAAGAGCTCCTTGGCTGCCCACAGCTGGCTTGGACTCCCTGCTCTTCTCCAAGGCTTTTCCCTTGGGGAAGGCTGCTGGAATGCAAGGAGGAATGTGAGAACCTGAGCCCATGACCGCGTTGAGTCATGGCCATGGGAGATGACCACGGGCCGAGCTGCTGCCCAAGCCTTCGGCCTCTGCTCACAGCGGTGGTTTTCTGCCTTGTTTTGGTCTCCCTGAGTGGAAATCCTCCTCTTGACCGCCTGGGGTCAGAGGGAGCCTGCAGAATTTCAGGCTTTGATGGGAGGAAGTGGAGGTGTGAGGTCTCCTTGAGGTCATGAGTTTTGGTGGACTCAAAGGGAGAGATGGACCCAACTGGGGACTGAGACTTTGTGTCCTGCACAAGGAGCTGGGGCTGCAGGAGTCATCTTGAGACCCTCAGCTCCTCTGTGCTGGGTTGAAGTGTGTGACCCACACCACAGCTGCGTGGGCAGAGGGTTGTTCCCATCCATCCTTCGTATGTACAGCATTCTAAGTTTTGATGCTCAGCTCCAGGCCCCCACACCACACCTGGTGGCACTGCATCTTCATGGGATGCTGTGGCCAGAGAGTTCCAAAAGGACCCTAAAGGAGTTCTGGGAAATCCATCAGGAGAAGTGATGCCAGGGCAATGGCGGCACAGTCTCGTATCTGGGGCTGTTTTCAGGGTTACTGCCTAGTGGACTTCTCCCTTTCATGCCTATGGCTGGCTGAAAAACTTCTCTGCATCCCATCGCATCCCATCACATCGCATCTCATCGCATCCCATCGCATCCCATTGCATCCCATCGCATCGCATCCCATCCCAACCCATCCCATCCCATCCCATCCCAACCCACCTCAATCCATCCCATCCCGTTTCCCTCCAGTAATGTATATTTTATTGCATTCTCCATCCTTGGAAGTTCTCAAGACCAGAATGGACCAAACCCTGAACAACTTGTCCCCATAGCAGACCCTGCTTTGACCAGGACCTTGATCTGAAGACCTGCGATCCCACCCAGCTCAAATTCCCCCCGATCCAACCCAGACCCAGACCTGATTTCCCTACCACCCCTGCACAGCATCCTAAACTATCCAACACCACACTGCACATCCGAGCACTCTGCAGAAGCTGTTGCACAAGCAGAAGGGTGAGCAGCACGAAGACCTAAATAAAAGACACAAAACCCTCCTCTGTCCCCCCGGGGCGGTTCAGAGCCACCCCAGCCCCAAAGGCTCAGTCGCATTTTGGGGATTGCCTGGCACAGAGCCCTGCCTCGTGGTCGTGTCGGGCTGAATCAGCTCAGGGCACTGCTTCTCCCGACATGCCTAATTGATACCTTTGGGTCCAAGGTGTCATTAAAACGCTTGGATAATCGCTGCGGCTGCAGGAGCCGGACTGTCAGTTTATGGAGAGTGATTAATGCACCCGAAATCCAACGCGGGGTGTGGGCGTGGGGCAGGGGGCTGCAGGGGATGGAAACCCCATGGGAGGGATACTGGAGTGGGGGCATCCCTGGGGGCTTTATCTCGGCACCCAGCTCCTCAGGCTGCCCACGCTGCTTGGGAGCTGTGATGACGACTTCTCATTTAATCTTTGTTTTATTAGCATCAAACAGCCAGAGTCTTGTAAGTACATGCGTTCTCCCATTGACGCGGGGCAGCCTTTGATGCTGATTTACAGTGGCGAGACGCAGCCGATCCATAATTGTACCCTAAAAAAAGGGGGGTATTAAGGCATTAAGGGCATTTCTGCAGAGCCAAGGGATCCACTCCCCCATTTCTACCGCGCTTTGCTGTGCTTCTCCTAAGGAAGAGAGGATGGGAAACCAGGGATGTGCCAGGGGTTCACACCGCCATGTCCTGGGGGGTAAAAACTCCACAGTGAAAAGGAAGAAAGTCTGGCAAAACATTGCTTGTCTGCCCAAAATTGGGTGCATGGAAAGTGAAATTCTGGAAGAAAGTCTGGCAAAACATTGCTTGTCTGCCCAAAATTGGGTGGATGGAAAGTGAAATTCAGTCACCCAAAGGAGAGGAGGAGGCTGAAGGAGAGACCATTTGTGCATCGTTTTGTGGTGTGTGGGCTCCTCATCCCTCAGTGCACCAGAGGAACTGCTGCAGCATTCCCTGGCAAAGGAGAGATGCTTTGGGATGCTGGGCATGGGACGCAGGGCAGATTGAGCTATAAACCTTTATTTTGTGCTTAGCACCAAGCGAAGCTCTGCAACAAGTAGGTCAGCCTGTAACATTCATGAGAATTGCTCCGGGACTGGGTGCTGGCAGTGAGAAATGGGGTGCAATGGGGCATCTTTGGGTGCACAGGAAACCTTCTGGGGCTCTTTGGGGTCTTCTTCCCATTCATCCAAGAATAACCCATACCGACACCCCTCCACACACCGTATCTCACTGCAGGACCCCTGAAGGGGGATGGGTAAATTGAGGCACGATGCATTAATTCATACGAAGGCAGGGGGACAGCATAGTGCAGTGAGCTGATTATGGATGGGGAAACTGAGGCATGAGGTGAGCAGTGGGTGGGTGACATGATAACATCACAAAATCCATCTGGCATCCCAGAGCTTTTGCTCCTTTCTCATTTCTCCCCTCCCCACCGCTATTTTTCCCTCTCACTTCTTCCGACGGATCGTTGGCTGAAGTCAGAGATCCCCCGAGCGATGAGCTCATGGATCCGGGGACGTGGGGATGTGTCACCTCCTGGGGTCACCCCCAGCCAAACCCCACGAGGCTGTGCCTCACCTGGCGGCGCCGGGCCCGGCTGCATCCAAAGGCAGCAGATTTACAGCCATCGTCACTCACTGTCAAATTAACAGCTGAGGCAAAACAAGGAGAAGGAGCTGCATGCTTCCTCGGTCCTCATCCCTAATTTCTTCACTGTCTTTCTATTTTTTTCCCCCATAAATGCTCCCCTGGGTTCCCCTTCATCTCAAAGCAGAGCTCTCAGGGCAGGACCATCCCGTTCGGGACACCCATCCATGCAGAACCCCCCTGCCTGCGCCGCGCCAGATTTATCCCCGCTTCGAAACATAAATGTCAAGTGATGGGGCTGCGTAAATTACTTTTAATAAGAATAATGCCGCGTCTCGCTGGCACATTAATGCATGTATTACCCATGCTGAGCGTGGAGGGCTCGGCGGGATGCTGAGCGCTTCGTACTCTTCTCAAAATGCTCATCAGAGGGAAATCAGCGTCACCCACCCGCAAAGTGCAGCTCAGTGCCTCAGTGCTGGGTACAGCGAGCAGAGGGATGAGCACAGCGGTGTGCTCATATCAACCTGGGAATAAAACCTGCATCCTATTGGGAATAAAGCCTCCATCCCATTGGGACATGAAGCCTCCATCCCATTGGGACACAAAGCCTGCATCCCATTGGGAATAGAGCCTCCGTCCCACTGGGACATGAAGCCTGCATCCCATTGGGAATAAAGCCTCTGTCCCACTGGGACACAAAGCCCAAATCCCATTGGGAATAAAGCCTCCGTCCCACTGGGACACAAAGCCCAAATCCCATTGGGACACAAAGCCCACATCCCATTGGGAATAAAGCCTCCATCCCACTGGGACATGAAGCCTGCATCCCATTGGGAATAAAGCCTCTGTCCCACTGGGACACAAAGCCCAAATCCCATTGGGAATAAAGCCTCCGTCCCACTGGGACATTAAGCCTGCATCCCATTGGGAATAAAGCCTCCGTCCCATTGGGACACAAAGCCCACATCCCATTGGGACACAAATTCCACATTCCATTGGGATCCATTTCTTCCCTATGACACAAAGCCACACTCAGCCCTCATTCTCCCCCCATCCCAGGGCAGATTTCCAGCCCTCCTCACTCCCGCCTTATCCAAATACCCTCAGGTACTGTGGCCCCTTCCACCATCCTCTCATGTCAACCCACTCTGAATGAAGGGCTTTGACACCGTTGAGCCTTCTTTACGCTCTGAGCAGTTTGGAGAGTGTTTTTCTTGCCACAGCCGCATGCACCGCTGAGGCATGAGCTCTGCTGCTGCCTCATTGCGTTCACGGGCTGGAGGGCTTCGGGAAGAGATGGATTTATGGTTCCCTAAAAGTGATTTATGCTCCGAGCAGAGCAGCCCGGTGGAGTTCCCCCACGCACGCACACCTCCCTTCTGTTGAAAGTTTTAAGATGAATTCACAAAAATATATACATAAAATAAAAACAGGGCACCCCCCACCACCACCACCACCTCCTCCTCCACAGCCCTCCAACTGCCAACGCTGCGGCTATAATTACCCAACCTGTAATCAAGGTAATTTGCATCCAGCACGACCCAGCGTTGCACATGCCCGGCTGAATTTTCCATCCCGCTGCAATCCTGCAGAGCAGGGCAGAAAAAATTTTTATAAGGAAAATCCTTCTGCCACGTCATGGTGTTGCTTGGGGGTTGTGCAAGCGGACGGCGCTGGGATGGCGGCTGCACCATTTCTGCTCAATGGAAGAGTTTTGCAACATACTTTCTCCCAGGGGATATAAACCCGTGGGGTTGTTTTCCCTTTTTACTGCAGAGCTCTGTTAGGAGCAGGGAGGGTTATCTGGGCATGTCCCTCTGCCTGCTCCAGTTGGGTTGAAGTGTTATTTCTAATCGATGTAGTTCTGAGCTATCATTGCTACATGTGGGGTTTCTCCCCTGTTTGGCACCAGTCTGCCTACAAAACCCGCACTGAATCCGTCTATGAGTTCTGCAAATTTGCGCCGTGCTCTGTGTGTGTCCATGAGAGCCCACAAATAAATCCCCCCTTGATGTCTCCGAGACCTGTTGGCCACATTAATATCAGCACTGAGCTAAAGGTCTCCAAGGTAATTACATTCCTGCAGTGTTGATGTAACCGGGTGAAGGCACGGGGCAGCATTTCAGTCCCGGGGAGCCCTGGGTGAGCTCCACACCAGCACAACCTTTGGATCCTCCCTGCTGGAGTGAGACATTAATGCTGC
Organism: Lophura swinhoii; assembly: GCA_030408155.1. Taxonomy (NCBI): domain Eukaryota; kingdom Metazoa; phylum Chordata; class Aves; order Galliformes; family Phasianidae; genus Lophura; species Lophura swinhoii. The sequence continues at coordinate 1,858,847 of CM059484.1, forward strand.
CCAAAGACCGGAGGAGAGAGCACCCAGAGCGCGCACCATGGCAAATGGAAAATCCATTTATCCGGGTCTGCTTCAGCGTTAGCAAGGCTCTGTTCATAGACACAAGCTGTGAATGTACTGGAAAAAGCATTTCCTCCATCCCAGGACTCGTGAACGACTCGTTCCCTGCTGCTGGCTCAAGTAGCACCCAAAAAACACATGTACTACATCTTGGGGATTCACCCAACATCAAATTCATCCAATATCATATCCACCCAGCATCATATTCACCCAAAATCAAATTCACCCAGCATCAGATTCACCCAAAACCAAATTCATCCAACACCAAATTCACCCAAGACCAATCGATCTTCGGTGCAACAAGTTGCCATAGCGTGTAGGATCCCACTGGGCACCCTATGAGGATGAAGACGAGCACCCTCACATCCCCTTCCCAGCACCCCCCTCCCAGTTGGACCACTACCAGAGCAGCAATGCAGAACTCGCTGCAAGGAACAAGCTGCCAGCTCCACCCCAGCTCATAAATCAGCGTCCGTCCCACAGCCCCATGTTATCATTCATCTCCATGTCCACACAAATCACTGCAGCTGATGGCTGCCGTCTGCAGAACACCGCTTTTTGCCGGATAACGTGGCATTAGGAGCTGGAGGGAGAGGCCGTTTTTAAAAGCTGACAGTAAAGTGTTTTACAGGGTGGCTGGTAATTTATTTTAATATAAGTTCAGCGGAGGAATGACAGGGGGAAAGTGAACGTGCTGCTTCCCGACTTTCTGCCAATTGAGTTGTTTTGCTGAACAATAATTGGTGGTTTCAGACCCGAAATTTCTTTTCTTGGTGCGTTTCTTTACAACGGCAACAGCTGCTGTACCAGGGCAAGGAGAATCTCCTCAGCTTCCACGGGTGGGAGATGATGTGGGTGGCGATGGGGAAAGGGACTTCTGGCAAGAGTCTCATTTTGTACAACGGGGAATTGGGGTAGCAGGAGTGGAAGAGCCAAAGCATCTCACAAGGCAGGAAGAATGGTCCCAGCATTTTCCTGGCTCACGTCCCACCTGGTGGGACCGAGATCATCCATAGTTCCGTAGGATGAGCTCTTGGCTTGTTGGAATCAATGGGAGAATTTGTGGTCTGCTCCCAGTGGGTCTCGTGTGCCTTGGATGTCCATGGCTGAACCATCGCAGTGCTTTGGACCAGGGTTCCTTTGCCCCGTATTGTCACTGAGAAGCACAGTGGGATACACGAGGCAGACCCAGGCTGTGCAGCACATTGTGGTTCCTTCCCAAAAGAAAGAGTTACAGATGCAGAGGAAAGCTATTTCCTAATGATACTCAACCACACCCATGCTGCTCTTCCACTGTGCCCATCTTGACGGGCACCTCCAAAATCTACAGGGCGAGTCAATGTCTTCTGGTTGATGAATAGACATAAGTGGCAAAAACAGGTATATTTTGCTGCCTTTATCAGACCACCAAAGCATTTCCCAGAAGAGGAACCCCTGGCCTCCATTAGCTCATCTCTGAGTACGGTCCTCCAAGCTTATAAATTTTTCAAATGCAGAATCTCTGGGGATGGCTGATGAAATACAGCCCTGGTTGCTGGAAAAAAAAAAAAAAAGAAAGAAAGAAAGAAAGAAAAAGAAAAGAAAAGAAAAAACAGAAGGCATTAAAATCTGTTGCTCATAGAGAATGTGGAATCTCCAGTGCCGGAAGACCAGCTCAGGCAAATCTCCATCACAAGGAGCCAAGTGGGTGACTTGGATCCGTCCCATCAGCTGTAGCTTCAGGATAACGTTCCCTTGGCTCTGGTGAAAGTGCTCTCCTCCTTCATGGGCTTGGTTGGATTTTACAAGGTTGAAAAAAGCTCAGTAAATGTTTGAGAGCCGCATGATTCCCAGTAACCCCACATCTACCCTTCAGACAGTGGTAAAAAACACCCTCTATCAGAAAGTGCTTCATCCGGAGTGACTGGAATGCTTTGCCAGGGAAATCACTGCCATTATCTCCATTTTATAGAATAGGAAACTGGGGCACTGAGAGCAGAAATGACATGGCTGAGGTCACCAGCAAGCCAATGGCAGAGCCAGCAGTGAACAGGCAGCAGATAAACTGTGGTGGGATGGTTCAGGACTCCCAGACCTCTTCAGAGATGGATGAGCTGGAAACTCAAAGCTCTCCAGGAGCTGTGGCTGCTCTCTGGTCTTCTCCTTGGCTTTCTGCCTTTTGATCTTGATGGGTATAACAGCATCCAATCTTTTCCCTTGAGGAAGGATGTTGTGGGTTGGGAATGTGCTAAAATAATGGTGTTGGTGGGCTCAGTAGGCTTTGCCCTCTCCTGACAATATGCATCATTGCAACTTTGGGGATCTGTAAGCTGCGGGGCAGAACAAGAACAAAAATCCCCATAGATACGCACTTCTTTACCTTCTCCCCCATAAAAACAGCTCAGTCCCAGACGTGAGAAGAGCCGGATCCAGGGAGAGAGGGAGGGAATGGGTTTTGCAGATGTTACAGCAGAAGACATTTTTTAAAGAGAGATGAGATCCAAGCACACGGGAGTTGGCAGATTGTTCCTATTCTGGGTTTATGAAATACTATGGACAGCAGTGCGCCTCGGAAGGATCTTTATCTCTGCAGTGTCTGCAGCTCAGTGCACTTTTTTTGGCAAGAAGAAACACGGTGTGAGCTGTATGGCTCATCCCCAAGGCTTACTCATGGAGTCCCAGGGTGGTGTCATCCACACACAAACAGAAAACTCCCCTGTCCAACTTTCATCCCAGCGTGATGACGGGGGCAGATTGAGCTGGCTTTGCTTCCCAAACGTGTTCAGACCCCAGAAATCCCACTTGGAAAGAAACGCTGAGCAATCCCATAGGAGGGGGCTGAGACCCCCAGTAGCAACCCAAGCACGCCGTGCATGGCACCACGCAGACACGGAGCCAATGAGGAGCTGATGGTTACAGAAGGGTTCATTAAACCCCACTTACACCCCAACTCGTTGCCTTGAACCAAAGGTGGGGCAGCATGGATCTCTTCTGCCTTCTCACAAATCACAGAGCCGAGGGTTCGTGTGCCCTAAATCCTGGGCACTTTTTGCTGGGTCGGTGCCATCGGATGCCTGTGGTGCTGCAGAACTGGTTGGTGTGTGACCAGCCCCAGCAAATGAAGGGGTGCATTTCCTTTGCTGTCCCCTCATCCGACAATACTCACCCTAATCCGGCGCGGTGACGCCAGCAGCGTCCTGCTGGGAGGAAGCGCCGTGCGACGCTTTGCTTCCCAAAGCTCCAAAATCCCAGGGTGAGATCCTGATTCCCAGGATATGACTGTTTCAAGGCAGGTTCTGCTCGGCACCTGATGCCTCCTGGGGCAGCGGAGCTGATGCCCTTTGGATGCAGATCCCTACCAACAGCACACCTGGCTCTGTTAGATGCTGAATGTGATGCTCTTTGAATGCCCGCACATCTGGAGCCCAAACCTGCTGCTGGATTTCCCCACATCTGCCCTGAGGAACTGCGGGTGCCCCAACACTGGAGGTTCTCATGGCCATGGGTGGGACCCTGGGTACCTGATCTGCTGCCTGTTGTAGTGTCTGGCAACTGGTCCATGGCAGGGGGTTGGGACTGTATGATCTGTGAGGTCCCTTCCAACCCAACCATTCTATAATACTGATTCTGTGGCCTCCTGCTCTCTTCTTTTCACCTCCCTGCACGGATGCTCCAAAAGAAGTTGAGTTGAGTTGGGTAGGGAAGGGAAGGGAAGGGAAGGGAAGGGAAGGGAAGGGAAGGGAAGGGAAGGGAAGGGAAGGGAAGGGAAGGGAAGGGAAGGGAAGGGAAGGGAAGGGAAGGGAAGGGAAGGGAAGGGAAGGGAAGGGAAGGGAAGGGAAGGGAAGGGAAGGGAAGGGAAGGGAAGGGAAGGGAAGGGAGGAGAGGAGAGGAGAGGAGAGGAGAGGAGAGGAGAGGAGAGGAGAGGAGAGGAGAGGAGAGGAGAGGAGAGGAGAGGAGAGGAGAGGAGAGGAGAGGAGAGGAGAGGAGAGGAGAGGAGAGGAGAGGAGAGGAGAGGAGAGGAGAGGAGAGGAGAGGAGAGGAGAAGGAAAAAAGGAAAGGAAATACTTCCTTTAATGCTAGAAATTGAATGCCCTGGGAGCAAACACCCGTAAGTTCCTTCTCCAGCATTTGTTTTGGAAAGCCTTGTTGCTAAACATGAACTGAGGGCCACAACCACCTGGGTGTAGGTTGGCCCAGACCCAAACAGGAGCCAGTCTGCCTGACACCAGCAGATCGTTTGGCCGAGGAAGGCTCCTTGGCTCCTGGTGCTTCCTGCTCTCAGAGCTGAGACGCTCCTGCAAGATCTCCCCTCACCCAGATTTGGCCAAGCCTGCATTTTCCTGTCTGTGTGCCCAGGGGTTGACTCTTGGCTTAGTCAACCCAGCAGAAATCCTCCTTTTGGCTCTAGCATCAACCAGAAGGATCCACGTGTGCATTGAAGAATAAACCACTTTAAATTGCTGGATTATGGAGGGAATTTAGCTTTTATTTCTGCAGACTCTCTCCTCGCTGCTCACCACAGATCGGGTAAATCAGAGCCCCTAAGACGAGTTGGGACTTATTGGGACAGGCCTTGAACTGCTAACGAAACTCAGCAGGGAAAGTGGATGGAATGGGAAAGACAAGAGTGGGAAGCGTGGATGGAATGGGCTGACTGCACTGCTGTGTTGGGATGGGATTCCTCCTGGATCCTGTTGGACCAAGCAGCCACAGGAAGGGAAATCAAACCCTTCCATGGGATTGAAAAGAGTCAAAATTAAAAGTAAAAATGGAGAGAAAATAGAAATAGTGATTAAAAGTGTGATATGATGAGGCCTTTGAAGAAATCTCTGCTTTTTTCTCCTCTTCTTCAGGTAGAAAAGCCTGTGGCAACGCAGGGAGGGAATTTGGCCCCCATCCTCACCTCTCCCATTTCCCACTTGTTTCCAAAGGGACCAATTTTCAAAGGACTCTGCCCAAATTTCATGCCCTGAAATACAGAGGGGTTGAGATTTCATTCACATCTTTAAGAGTCAACAGTTTAATCCCTGCTTGGCTTGAGCACCACGGAGACTCTGGGGATGGATGGGAACTTCTGTACCATTCCCTGGTGATTCTCAGTCCTTTGGGAATGACATCCCTGGGCTGGAGGTCACTCAGCCATTTGCTGCCATTTTCCTCTCCACAGACTCGGAAAATGTTGTTCTAGTGATGGAAATAAATGATACGAAAATGTCCCAGAGAAGGGGAAAAAGGCTCAAATTTAGGGGGAGGGGAGAAAGGTCTGAGAGTATTTCCAGAGGCAGTGAGTCATGGGAAAATCCGTTGTTTGACTGGAAAAAAAAGAAAAAGAAAATTATCCATGCAAGACATGACGGAGAGGGAAGGTTCCCTCAGCTCTGCCAACTGGAAGCAAATTTAGTTGTGGGTGTGTAAGTGGGCGATTTATTTAGTTTGTTAATCAGTTCACATAACCACGGCCAACCTCATTACCCCCTGCATCCGCACCCAGCCCAGCTCCTCTGATGGCTCTCAGGGTTTCTCCCATCCATCTCTCCATTTCCCCTCATCCTTTTTTTTTTTTTTTTTCCTTTTTTTTTTTTTAATTATTTTCACCCAAACCAATCCTCTTGGCCACAGTGTTAACAACACACACCATCTCCAGCCATTGATTCTCCAGCAAAACTCCCATCTGGCCCAAGAGGGAGCTTGGTTTAAACCCAACAGAAGTGCCATTTTCCCACCTGGAGGATGATTGAATGGGAGTGATTTCTCTTCCTGTTGATTTGTTTCATTGTGTTGGATTTGTTGAGAAATTTAGGAGGTGAAGAATGAGCCCCAGCTTTGTAAGGGTGGCCATTTTTCATGGAGGGCCATTGTGAGAGGGCGGTGTGTAGAGCAGAATCCATCTCTGCTCACACGAAGGGAAGAAGACAACAACCCCATCGGGTGGTGAGCAGCAAAGCAGTTCCTTTCCCCAAAACAAAGCCAAACGAAACAGTTCAGCGGTCCCTGAGCTGGAAATGTTGTTTAGGAAATCAGTTTTTTTGGCAGCTGGGCGAGAAGAAAGGGAGAAAGTGCAACAATCAACCGAAAGTCAAGTGAAATCTTCCCACCGAGAAATAATTTATCCAAGATTTCATCTGCAGGCACATCCAAAAGCAATTACACGAGCCTCGTTACCATTATTTATTGAACCACCCCCTCTAGCTAGAGAAAAAGCAAAATACATAACTAGAATGAGAGGAAAAGGCCTCTCATAAAAATACTTGAAAATCCTCAAGGGCTGCTGGATGGTGTAAATGGAAAGAGCAAACTGTGCTGGAAAGCAAATGCAATCCTGAGGGATATAATGCATAACCTGGAAAATGTACTGGGGAAGTACAGCAGAGATTAAACACTGGGTGCTGTCGTAGGGCCACCACATTGCCTTCCACCACCACGAGCACATTGGAGAGGATGGAGAGCATCAGGAGGGTCTAAGAACCACGTTTGCACATGGAGCACATTGGAATGGATGGAATGATGGATGGACAGTGCTCCCAAAAAAAAGGGGGAAGATTGCTGTTTGTGTTATTTTCTTCTGGGGAAAAAAATGTTCTATGCTTCGATTATTTTTGTTTTGTTATAGGAAACCCACAGCTGTGTGGGTTTTGTGCCCAGCGTTGCCCATTTGTAAAAGTGGAATTTTTGAGTAGGAAAAGAAAAGGAGGAGAGGGAGGGGAGGAAGAGAAGGGAAGAAAAAGAAGCAGAAAAAGAAGAAAAGGGGGAAAAAAAGAAAAAGAAAGAAAAAGAAAAGCAAAAAAAAAAAGAATAAACAGGAAAAAATGAATTAAATTTAAAAAAAAAAAGAAATAGAAGGGGAAAAAGAAGGAAAGAAAGAAAGAAGGAAAGGAAGAAGGAAAGAACGAAATGAAGAAGGAAGGAAGGAAGGAAGGAAGGAAGGAAGGAAGGAAGGAAGGAAGGAAGGAAGGAAGGAAGGAAGGAAGGAAGGAAGGAAGGAAGGAAGGAAGGAAGGAAGGAAGGAAGGAAGGAAGGAAGGAAGGAAGGAAGGAAGGAAGGAAGGAAGGAAGGAAGGAAGGAAGGAAGGAAGGAAGGAAGGAAGGAAGTTTGGAGCGGGTTCTGCCGGGGATGACAGCATTGAGACCCGCACAGATCGCACAGAAATCTCTTCCCATTCCCATTGGCACCGAGATTACCACTCAGGGCTGCTTTATTACCGTTATTATTACTATTATTGTCATTGTCATTATCATCATTTTCTTCCTCGGGAAGCCCCGAACCTGGCGGAAAAGAACTCGATGGGGTTTGAAAGAAGACGAGACGAAACCCAGGCGCTTCTATGGGACTAATAATGATAATAACAACAACAATAATAACAATAATGAACCCAAAGCCCGGCGAGTTTCCTTCTTTAATAAACGATCACCCACAGAAAGAGTGGCTGAGGAGGATCGACGGTTGGTATTTGTGTTTCTAACCCGAAATGCGCTCCTGCGGTGCTCAGAAACGCGGACTGAGCGAGATGCGCGTTCCATGATCTCTCCGTTGGGACTCGCATCGAAATACCCGAAGGATGGACATAGATAAAGAACCCCTTCCCCCCCTCAAAAAAAAAAAACAACCCGGCATATAATGGCGTTTACTTATGAATATTTGGGGGGATTTTCTATCCTGGAGGAAAAACCGCACCTTTGAGCCTCGAGGAGCCGCGTAGGGTTTCGTGGTCCATCTCTATTTTAAAACAGCGTTTTAAAACAGTTTTATTTTCGATGCTTTCCCCTTTCCCATCCGAAACTCCTCAGGGTCTCCTCTCTACGAACCAAACACCGCTTTTGGGGAGAAAAGCTCAGATAATGGGGCATTTCACGGGTTGTTCGCTGCTTAAGTGTTATCTCCGGGAGATCCATCCGTAATTACGGGTATCCTCAACTCGAAACGCGGAGCTGCGCACAGCGGAGAGGGATCGTTTCAGTTCGGAGCAGCGTTAAATGAAGGGTTTGGGGTTTGGTTGGTTTTTGGTTCTTTCCCTGAGCGCCGATTTGCTGCCATGTCGCGCGTTGCAGAAGTGGGAAGAGAAAGGGGGGGGAAAAAGAATTAAAAAGAGGGGGAAAGAGAGGGGGGGAAGAGGGAAAAAGGGGGAAAGGAAAGGGAAAAAAAAAGAGGAAAAGGGGGGAAAAAGAAAAAAAGGACAAATAAGGGAGAAATGGGAAATGAGAGGGGAAAAAAGGGAAAAGAGAAAGAAAAGGGGAGAAGGAAAGAAAAGGGGGGGGGAAAGGAAAGAAAAGGGGAAAAATAAAAGAAAAGGGGGGGAAAAAAGGAAAGGGAAACTATTTGGAGAGGGGAAAAAGTGTCTAAAACAGCAAATGGGCTGGAAAATTGGGATGGAAAAGCTGTGTTGATTTGGAGAGTGAGGAGGTGGCAAAGAAATCGGGGGCGGATCTGGAGGAACCCAAAAGCACAGAGAGAGAATGGGAAGCAAACAGCGAAATGGGCCTCTGAGGGAGAAATAAATAATAAATTAAATTAAATTAAATTAAATTAAATTAAATTAAATTAAAATAAAGAAAAAAGCGAGCAGACAAAGAAGATAAAACGGAGAAGAAGTGAAGAAATGGAGCGCGGACGGCGCTGGGCGGCTCCTCCGCGAATTCCTCCCCTCTCGTCGAATTGTGGCGAATTTTTGTCGGGTTCAAACCCGGATGGAAACCAGCTTTATTTTATTTTTCTTGATTTTATATTTTCTTATTTCATTTCATTTCATTTCATTTCATTTGGGGCCCGAATTGTTGCACAGCGCAGCGCGGTGTAATTATTCCCCCACCGCCGCTGGTTTTTATTTCTTTGGGCATCTGAGAGTTTCAGCGTTTAAATGCATCGCCCGGAGCTTCTTTCCCGTTAATTAAAGTGCAAAATCTCTGCCAGATATCCCAGAGCGAAGCGCAGCTCCCCCGCAGTCCCCTATCGCATTAGCGCATGTTAATGCTCAATTAACACGCTTATCGCACTTCATTAGAGCCAGGAGGATCCGCTCTGCCCCAACCTCTGCCAGCTCCCCATTGTGGGGAGGGGCTGCGAGTTGGATGCCCCCCCCCGAGATGAGCGGGTTTGGGATGCGGGGTCCCAACAGCGGATCAGCTCAGGGAAGCTCCAAGGTTTTGCTATTCAAAAGTCCTGAAAAAAAAATATTTCGTCGTTTTTTGGTGTTTTTTCCATTGGATCCTTATGGGATCCGCCATTCCCATCGTGCGTCTGTACGGAGCACGCGTGTCGGTGCACACGTGTGTGCGTGTGTGTCTACGTGTGTGTGGGTCGTGTGTTCACGTGTGGATGTGCTGCGGGGGTGTGTGAGTGGGGGGGGGGCTTTGGGCGGCTGAAAGGATGGAGGGAGGGAGGGAGGGAGGGAGGGAGGGATGGATGGATGGATGGATGGATGGATGGATGGATGGATGGATGGATGGATGGATGGATGGATGGATGGATGGATGGATGGATAAAAGAATGGATGGATGGATGGATGGATGGATGGATGGATGGATGGATGGATGGATGGATGGATGGATGGATGGATGGGCAGATGGATGGACAGGTGGATGGACAGGTGGATGGATGGATGGATGGACAGGTGGATGGGTGGATGGATGGATGGACAGGTGGATGGATGGATGGATGGATGGATGGATGGATGGATGGATGGATGGATGGATGGATGGATAAATGGATAAATGGATGGATAAATGGATAAATGGATGGATGAATAAATGGATAAATGGATAAATGGATAAATGGATAAATGGATAAATGGATAAATGGATAAATGGATAAATGGATAAATGGATAAGTGGATGGATGGATAAGTGGATGAATGGATGGGTGGATGGGTGGATGGGTGGATGGGTGGATGGGTGGATGAATGGATGGATGGATGGGTGGATGGATGGATGGATGGATGGATGGATGGATGGATGGATGGATGGATGGATGGATGGAAAGATAGATGGATGGATGGATGAATACGCAGTTGGATGGACGGACACACAGATACACGTTGCTGACTGCTAACATATCAAAGTTTTGACTTCAGGCTGTGCCTAGGATGGGAGTGGAAGTTGCCACCGTGGCCTGGTTGCTGAGGTAGGGAAATTGCTCTGATTCGTGGTCTGAAGCAGAGAAGAAGTGTGAATGTATTCCCTCCTAAGGGGATCACCCCAGTGGTGACACCTTTTGTCTCCCAGTGTCAGCTAGGATTTCATCCAGGTAGAGAGTGTACAGCTGGGGAGAGGGGAAATGCATTTATCGAGGAGAGCACACAGATAAATGCATGTGGATGGACTGAGGTCGCTTTTTTGGGGGCTGCTTTGGGATTCAGAGTTCCAGGGAAAAGGGACCAACCAGTGCAGCATGAGCAGAAAATCCTACACAGGACTGGCACAAGGAGGTGGCCTTCGATCCCTAGTTGAATGTGGGGAAGCAGTAGAGGAACAAATCTTCTTTCAATGGCAGAACTTTATCCCCACTCCAAAATGAAGAGCAGTGGGGATGATTTGAGGGCTTGGTCACCACGCAAGGGACAGAATTTGGGTTATTTGATGGGAGAACATCTCTCAAATGTGGTGTCCAGCTCAGGTTTGGGGGCTGAATGCCCTCTCTTGGGGTCTCTGCAGGCTCTTAGCTAAGAGCATCCTCCACTTTCTCGGGTAAAATCTGGTCTCCATCCCGGGCTTTGCATTTAAATTTCGGTGGTTTTGCAGCACAGAGACAGCGGGTTTGCAGATTTTCGCCCCTCGGTGCAGTAATTCCCCTTCGTGGCTTTGCCACGGGGTGAAGATCGGGCGCAGAACACGGGATCTCCGAGCAACAAACAGATGAGCACCGCGGGCACCGCCAAATAAAAGGCACAACGAGCAATTTTGTGGCTCTGCTGCCCACGGGGCCGCTCCAACCCCGCATTTCCCATTCTGCTGCAATGAGGCTCTGTTACCCCGCGCTCCCCTTCGCCCGGTCCAGCAGTCAAAATGCATTCGGATGAAGAAAACCCCACGAACAACGCCGACGTTGCATTGGGTTCGGTGAAGGATGGCTGATGAGGCTCCAGAATGTGTGAATTTGGGGGAAAACGGGCTTTTATGTTGCGCTCCTCTTCCTCGCACGAATCGGGAGCGGAGAAGGCTTTGAAATCTTGGAGCACTACGGAGCGAAATGCTTTTTGCCCGCTGCTGGAAACATGGAAATGAAAAGAATAATTAAAAAATCTTGGCCCCATCCTCTTGTTTTTCGTGATGGTTGAAAGGAATGAAAAAAAAAAAAAAAAGAAAGAAAGAAAAAGAAAAGGAAAAAGGAGAAGAATGAATTTCTTAATGAATTTCTTGCAGAGGACGGAGAGCTGATGGGGGATGCAAGCGGGGAATGGGATTCTCCCACAAGAGACGCGCGTTTGGTGTGAGAAAAGCTTCTCTGTTGTTGTTCTTAGGTGATGTGAGAACGATGCGCAGAAATAAAGCGCTGAGGTTCGGGGCTGTTCCCGAAGGTCGATCCGTTCGCTCCCCGGTGCCGCTGCGATCCGACGTCGCGCACAGCGGTTGTGGGCGATGCATTCCAGAGGGAATTTCGGGTCGGTTTTCCCATCCATTTCTCAGCCCATGAGGTTCATCTCCACTCGGCATCGCGGTCGGGCAGTGGGGAATTCGCTGCACCTTCCACCAAAGCGCCTCGCTTTCCCATCGCCATCCCGAAATAATCCCCAAAGCTGTCCCAGCTTTCCACCTCCGTCCCACGAAACGCCGATTAAACTCCTCCATCCCGTCTCGTTTTTCAGCGCCTTCCCCGAATTTCTGTCCCGGTGAATCTTGTGGAGGGATTTTGCTCCGGAATTCCATCCTTCGTTCCTGTGTGTGAGAGCCCGAATGGAGCCCGATGGAGGTGGGAAATCCCAGTGCGAATCATGGACGGCAAATGGGGGTCGGGTCTGTGGGATGGAGGGTTTGGGGTTGGGGTGGGGATGGGGATGGGAATAGAGTTAAGGATAAGGATAAAGATGAGGATGAGGATGAGGATGAGGATAAAGGATAAAGGATAAAGGATAAAGGATAAAGGATAAAGATAAAGGATAAAGGATAAAGGATAAGGATAAGGATAAAGGATAAGGGTAAGGGTAAGGGTAAGGGTAAGGATAAGGATAAGGATAAGGATAAGGATAAGGATAAGGATAAGGATAAGGATAAGGATAAGGATAAGGATAAGGATAAGGATAAGGATAAGGATAAGGATAAGGATAAGGATAAGGATAAGGATAAGGATAAGGATAAGGATAAGGATAAGTGTAAGGATAAGGATACGGGATAAGGGATAAAGGATAAAGGATAAAGGATAAAGGATAAAGGATAAAGGATAAAGGATAAAGGATAAAGGATAAAGGATAAAAGATAAAAGATAAAGGATAAACGATAACTAATTGGAAAGTAAATAAATCGCTAGACATCTTCGAGGGCTTCAGCATTCCCCTCAGTTTGCCAAGGGAATTTTGTCGGGTTTCTTCTATTTTCGAGGTAGATGCAGAATAATACTGAAAACATTCACGGGAGTAGGAAAACGAAGTGCCAGCAGTCTGTGTCTGCAGTCTACAGTGTGTGCTGAACACGGGACATGGAACAAATGCACAGGAAGAGGGATGGATGGAGGGATGGAGGGAGGGAGGGATGGAGGGAGGGATGGAGAAACGGAGGGAGGGAGGGAGGGAAGGAGGAAGGGAGGGAGGGAAAGAGGGAGGGAGGGAGGGATGGATGGATGGATGGATGGATGGATGGATGGATGGAAAGATAGATGGATGGATGGATGAATACGCAGTTGGATGGACGGACACACAGATACACGTTGCTGACTGCTAACATATCAAAGTTTTGACTTCAGGCTGTGCCTAGGATGGGAGTGGAAGTTGCCACCGTGGCCTGGTTGCTGAGGTAGGGAAATTGCTCTGATTCGTGGTCTGAAGCAGAGAAGAAGTGTGAATGTATTCCCTCCTAAGGGGATCACCCCAGTGGTGACACCTTTTGTCTCCCAGTGTCAGCTAGGATTTCATCCAGGTAGAGAGTGTACAGCTGGGGAGAGGGGAAATGCATTTATCGAGGAGAGCACACAGATAAATGCATGTGGATGGACTGAGGTCGCTTTTTTGGGGGCTGCTTTGGGATTCAGAGTTCCAGGGAAAAGGGACCAACCAGTGCAGCATGAGCAGAAAATCCTACACAGGACTGGCACAAGGAGGTGGCCTTCGATCCCTAGTTGAATGTGGGGAAGCAGTAGAGGAACAAATCTTCTTTCAATGGCAGAACTTTATCCCCACTCCAAAATGAAGAGCAGTGGGGATGATTTGAGGGCTTGGTCACCACGCAAGGGACAGAATTTGGGTTATTTGATGGGAGAACATCTCTCAAATGTGGTGTCCAGCTCAGGTTTGGGGGCTGAATGCCCTCTCTTGGGGTCTCTGCAGGCTCTTAGCTAAGAGCATCCTCCACTTTCTCGGGTAAAATCTGGTCTCCATCCCGGGCTTTGCATTTAAATTTCGGTGGTTTTGCAGCACAGAGACAGCGGGTTTGCAGATTTTCGCCCCTCGGTGCAGTAATTCCCCTTCGTGGCTTTGCCACGGGGTGAAGATCGGGCGCAGAACACGGGATCTCCGAGCAACAAACAGATGAGCACCGCGGGCACCGCCAAATAAAAGGCACAACGAGCAATTTTGTGGCTCTGCTGCCCACGGGGCCGCTCCAACCCCGCATTTCCCATTCTGCTGCAATGAGGCTCTGTTACCCCGCGCTCCCCTTCGCCCGGTCCAGCAGTCAAAATGCATTCGGATGAAGAAAACCCCACGAACAACGCCGACGTTGCATTGGGTTCGGTGAAGGATGGCTGATGAGGCTCCAGAATGTGTGAATTTGGGGGAAAACGGGCTTTTATGTTGCGCTCCTCTTCCTCGCACGAATCGGGAGCGGAGAAGGCTTTGAAATCTTGGAGCACTACGGAGCGAAATGCTTTTTGCCCGCTGCTGGAAACATGGAAATGAAAAGAATAATTAAAAAATCTTGGCCCCATCCTCTTGTTTTTCGTGATGGTTGAAAGGAATGAAAAAAAAAAAAAAAAGAAAGAAAGAAAAAGAAAAGGAAAAAGGAGAAGAATGAATTTCTTAATGAATTTCTTGCAGAGGACGGAGAGCTGATGGGGGATGCAAGCGGGGAATGGGATTCTCCCACAAGAGACGCGCGTTTGGTGTGAGAAAAGCTTCTCTGTTGTTGTTCTTAGGTGATGTGAGAACGATGCGCAGAAATAAAGCGCTGAGGTTCGGGGCTGTTCCCGAAGGTCGATCCGTTCGCTCCCCGGTGCCGCTGCGATCCGACGTCGCGCACAGCGGTTGTGGGCGATGCATTCCAGAGGGAATTTCGGGTCGGTTTTCCCATCCATTTCTCAGCCCATGAGGTTCATCTCCACTCGGCATCGCGGTCGGGCAGTGGGGAATTCGCTGCACCTTCCACCAAAGCGCCTCGCTTTCCCATCGCCATCCCGAAATAATCCCCAAAGCTGTCCCAGCTTTCCACCTCCGTCCCACGAAACGCCGATTAAACTCCTCCATCCCGTCTCGTTTTTCAGCGCCTTCCCCGAATTTCTGTCCCGGTGAATCTTGTGGAGGGATTTTGCTCCGGAATTCCATCCTTCGTTCCTGTGTGTGAGAGCCCGAATGGAGCCCGATGGAGGTGGGAAATCCCAGTGCGAATCATGGACGGCAAATGGGGGTCGGGTCTGTGGGATGGAGGGTTTGGGGTTGGGGTGGGGATGGGGATGGGAATAGAGTTAAGGATAAGGATAAAGATGAGGATGAGGATGAGGATGAGGATAAAGGATAAAGGATAAAGGATAAAGGATAAAGGATAAAGATAAAGGATAAAGGATAAAGGATAAGGATAAGGATAAAGGATAAGGGTAAGGGTAAGGGTAAGGGTAAGGATAAGGATAAGGATAAGGATAAGGATAAGGATAAGGATAAGGATAAGGATAAGGATAAGGATAAGGATAAGGATAAGGATAAGGATAAGGATAAGGATAAGGATAAGGATAAGGATAAGGATAAGGATAAGGATAAGGATAAGGATAAGGATAAGGATAAGGATAAGGATAAGTGTAAGGATAAGGATACGGGATAAGGGATAAAGGATAAAGGATAAAGGATAAAGGATAAAGGATAAAGGATAAAGGATAAAGGATAAAGGATAAAGGATAAAGGATAAAGGATAAAAGATAAAAGATAAAGGATAAACGATAACTAATTGGAAAGTAAATAAATCGCTAGACATCTTCGAGGGCTTCAGCATTCCCCTCAGTTTGCCAAGGGAATTTTGTCGGGTTTCTTCTATTTTCGAGGTAGATGCAGAATAATACTGAAAACATTCACGGGAGTAGGAAAACGAAGTGCCAGCAGTCTGTGTCTGCAGTCTACAGTGTGTGCTGAACACGGGACATGGAACAAATGCACA
>CM059484.1:1876882-1903789 GCA_030408155.1 Lophura swinhoii
AAAACACAGAGATTGTGCCCCCCCCTCCTCATCTCCTCCAAAATTCCGTCCCGTAAAATCGCTTTTTGGAACCGGCCGGCAGTTCTGAGGCCACCGAAACCAACGGCGTTTTTCTCAAAGCGGTTTTTTTTCATTTTTCCCTTTTCTTCCCTCTCCGCTTTATTGCAAGCATGTTTTTTTCCTGGCGGATTCCCAACGCATCCCAGGTTTTCCATTGAAAGGTCCCCCGCTCAGCTCGCCTGGCTGCTTTCACCCTCACTGTGAATTTGAAGCATCGTTTGTGCCTGTGCTTCATTTGTATTAATTCGATCCACGCGGAACCTGGAGGGCAAACTTCGCTTCAGTTCGGTTTTTACCTTTGCAAGTGAAATTCCGCTGTGTTTTGCTTTTGGAAACGTGGATAAATATGAGAAAGAGCTCTCCGAGCCTTTCCAAAAAGCACCGGGGGATGGAATTGTTGGGGATTTATTCGGACATCAACGGGCTGAGAAGTGAATGGGTTTTTTTTTTTTGGGGGGGGGGGGGGTCAAGGAGAGCCCCGAGCACAGGGAGAGGGTCCGAGTGATGTTTGTAGAGGGAAATAATCGTAATAAATTAAAATAAAGGAAGGAAGGAAAGGTTTCTTACGTTGGCCTGGCATGGGGCGTCCTTCGAAACGCATCTGGAGTTCATTCGGTACCGAAGTGGGGGGGGGAGGGAGAAGAGGGGGGGTGAAAGAATCCCGGATCGCTGCATCCCAAGGCCGGGAGGTGAATCTACGATCGGAGAACTCACGAATAAAGAAATCGAACGCAATTAAAGAAATCGAACGCAATTAAAGAAATCAAACGCAGATAAAGAAATCAAACACAGATAAAGAGATAAAGTGACTTTCGAGAGGGGGGGGGCGAAAGAACCGACAAAACCCATCAAGTCCTCAGAGCACAAAGAGCCGTAAACCACCCGACGGACCCAGGGCCGTCTCCCATTTCCCTCCCCCCCCCCCCAAACCCCCCCGAGAATATGAAGGCAGAGATGATGGGAAGCGATAATGGCCCTCCGGTTTGTTGACACCAACGGCACCAAATGGCCCTTTTCTTTTGTCGGGGCTTCGGGGACCTCCTGTCTTAACTTGGAATTGAACTTGGACTTCCGACCAGACAGGGGCCCTAAATTGGGCCCGATATTTTATTTGTCTGTCTCCGAATCGCTGAGTCGAGCAGCGGCGGGGTGGAAATAATCGCAATAATTAAGGATGGGGAATTGCTGGGACATTCCGCAGAGGCTGTAACAATAAAAAAAAGAAATGAAAAGAAAAGAAAATCCGTTTGTTTGGGTTTGTTGGGGTTTTTTGTTCTCAAAATACGGCGTGGCCGCAGGATGGACTCGGAGGTGTTTTTTCTTTGCCTCCTCCGCCTCTCAGCTTCGGCTTTTTGGGGGAAAAAGGGGGAAAATAGAAACAAAACACGGCCTCAAAGCCATAGGGTGGGAGGTTTGTGGCCCCGTATCCACTTCAGGCGCTGCCCCGGGGAGAAGTGGGCACTGAAGGAAGGTTTTGTATCTCCCACTCCCTCCTTTTTTTTTCTTTTTGTCTGCATTGCAAAATCTCTGCAGAGCGCAGAAACTCACCGAGATTCGGCACCGCAGCCCCGCAAAAATGAGACCAAAAAGGGGTTGGGGGCTTCTGGGGGCGGGCATCAAAAAGGGGAAGGGAAGGAAAGGAAAAGAAAAAGGGGGAAAAAAAAAAGGAGAGGAAAAGGAAAAGAAATGTTGGGGAGGGGGGAGAGAGAAAATAAGTGGGGAAAAAATTGGGAAAAAATGAAAAAAATGAGGGAAAAAAGGCGGAAAATAAAAGCGGCGATGCGCTGCGGGCGATTATAGGAACCGATGGGTTGGGGAGAGCAGCCGATGGGATCGGAGGGGGTTCGGTTCCCCCCGATATCCCCAGTTTGGGGGTCGGGGGGGGGGGGGCAGAGACCCCATATCTGTGTTTCGCTGCATCTCTCCCCCTTTAGAAGTGTTCGCATTGAGTGCGAGCTGGGCTGGGGGTCGCTTTGCCTTCTTGTTTTCCATTTAGCGAGGTGAAACCCGCGGACCAATGCGAGCCTCATGCAGAATTCCCTCTTTTCCCTTTTCTGGGGGTATATATATTTATATATATATATATATATATAATTTTTTTTTTTTTCCGATGCGGAACGCATTTAATCTCATTTTCATGCTCTATTTCGGGCGCTGTTTTTGTAGGAATGTGCGTCGGCCGCTGGCGCTGCCCCACAGCTCCGGCCCTGTTGGGGGAATGAGCCGAATTAGAGAGGGGGAAAAGGGGGGGAGGGGGGAGGGATGTTGGCAAAATAAACAAATAAATAAAGGTTTCTTTCTTGACCCAAATTCGCACGAAGCCTGGGAAAGCTCCCCTCTACCGAACACGAGGAGCGGAACGGCGGTTTCTGCCCTAAATTTGGTGCTCCGATGGGAAAAGCGCTGCCGCTCTCGGAGTTTCTCACGGAGGCGGCTCTGATTTCCCCGAGGGCTCCAAAACCCGAATCCCTCACCGCGATTTTCTCGCAATTCACAGCGGGGATTTCCTTTCCCAATGGGGCTGAGGGTTTCTGTGCGGGTTCGGAGGCATTGGAGCCGCTTTTTCCCCCATAACTCCCCCCCCTACCCCCCACCCCCCCATATTGGCCATTTCCTTTGAACGGGGCACGGCTGGGAAGGCACCAAAAATACGCGTTTTCTACAGAAAATCGCTAAAAAATCAGGAGGGCGGGTTGGGGGGGGTCGGAATATTTCAGACATTGGGAGCAAAGAGAAGGGAACAAAGAAAGAAAAAAAAAACGGGAAAAAGAAGAAAATGGGAAAAAGAAGAAAAAGGGGGCAAGAAAAAATCCCTGCGTGCCAAAGAAGTGAATTGTGTCCATCTCTCCCCAAAGTGAAATACGGGATTCGTGGTGTTTCTTCATTCCCATCCGGACCATATTTATTCGTACATATGTGTGTGTGTATATTTATATAACGTGTTTGTTTTGCTGGGTTTTGGGTTGTTTTTTTTTTTCCTCCTCCGGGGTGCGTGGATAATAAAACGGGGTTTAATAACGCGAATCTGCAGTTGGTGGCTTTTATTTCAGCCGAGGACTCCGACTCGGAGCTGCGTTGGATGCGTTTGGGCGCATCGGGGAATGGTTACCTTCGTGCGTTTGGGGCAAAAATCCGCCTTTTGGAGAGTTTCCTTGGAATATCCACCCATCGCATCGGCTCTTAACGGCGGAGATGTACCCAAAAACTCGCGTTCTCCAGCTGCGATCACACGTTCACCTGGAACGTTGTGCTCGGCCCTGGATTTCTGTGGGGTTTTTTTTTGCTTTTAAAGGGAGTTGACAGCGAAGATAAGGGAGAATTTAACGGCTGATGGGGAGGGGGGGGGGAGGAAAGTGCCTGTAAAACCGACAGAGGAGACGAGCCGCAGTTCGCAAAGCGCAGCAGCGCGGAGATGGGGAGGACCCGGGGCTGAATGTCTTCTTTCCAATTCCAGATCGGGAATAAAAAGGAATAAATGAACGCAATGAATGAACGCCGCGATTCTCCGGAGCTTTTCCTTCCTTCGGCCCCGACACAACGCGGTACAGAAAGGGGATGGGAGAGGAAGGAGCCGCCGGTGCCTTCGTCACATAAACGGGGAAATTCAGCCCTTTTTCTTCTCCGATCCATCGGAACGCTGAGATGGAACCGCTGCCCTCTGAAATATCCACAGCAAACGTCGCTCGGAGCGCAAAGCCGCGCTCAGGGCGAGAAGGAGGAATAGCAAAGTCAATATGGTTTAATAATATTCTATTTTCCCCTCCCGTATCCCTAATTAAAAAGAAAAAAAAAAAAAAAAAAAGCCGACCCTAAAAATGCGATGAGCGACGCACAGTTTTGGCATCTGCTAAAAAAAGCACCGTCGGAGGAATGCGATCAATTCCAGCAAACCTGGAACAAAAAGACAAAAAGGCGACGCCGTCAACCAACCCCAACCCTCGGCCGATCCTCACATCTGCTCTGATTTCCCCCGTTTCCAATCGCTCCTCTTCCCGTTCTGTATTAACGGGTTCTGCTCAGCGCTGACACCGCAACGCGGGGTCCACAAAGCTCCGGAATGAACGGGAAAAGGCGAAGGGAAAAAAAAAAAAAAAAATAATAAGAATAATAATAAGAAGAAGTGTTTTTTTTTTTTTCCCCCTAATTATTATTATTATTATTATTTCCACTAAAATCCCGAATTTCGACGCCGAGGGGCAGAGCTCCGCTTCAGCTCCGTTCTCCCTCCTCCCTCCTCCCCATAACCGCCGCTTCACACGCGATTTTCCACCTCCGTTACCCATCACCTCCGGCAAAACCTTTTCCCTTCGTGTTTTCACTCCACGGATGGACCCGAGCGAAAAATTCACCCCGAATTCAACCCATCCTTCGATGCCATCCGGACCGAATCTCCTCTTCCCGGAGCTGCTGGAGGATCGGGTTGAGCTTGGCTTTCATTCCTCGCTCTGCTGAAGGCTCCGAACGCGGCCGGGCTGCGTCTCTCGTTGCGCTCATCGTAAATCTTTACATTTTTAACATTTAATCCCTTCCCCGCTCATCGCGGGTAGGACATATGCTACGAAATGTTAACTACTTCATAAAATCACCCGCATCGGGAGGGAGGACGGGGGGGGGGGGGAAGGGGGTGAAGAGCAAACCGCTGTTAGGGATGAGGATTTTGGGGGGAGAGGAATGGACCGGCGCAGCCCCGACGGGGCGAACGAGGGGCAGACGGCTTTAATTTCAACGTTCGCATCGTTTCTGCTTCTCCCATTCGCTTTTTGTGGCTGGGGTCCGGGGGGGGGGGGGGGGAGTTTCGGTGGGAATATTGATCCCAGTAATTGCTGGGTGAAATCAAATCTCTTTGTGGCATCCGAAGGCTGGGTGCGCTCCTAGGGTTGGGTATTTTCGGGATGATTATGATTTCCAAACCACCCTCTAACCCACCCCCCCGCCGCCATCCCCCAAAGCAGCCGCTCAGAATGACGGCGTCCTACAGCCGCTGTCCCCATCCCGGCCCCGGAAGCCTTTCGGATTCCCTCACCTTGAACTTGGACTTTGAGATGCCCCAAATCGCTCCTCGACGGCTCCAACAGCTGGGGAGGTAATGAGGAGCGCATCCTCGCCCTATGACGACGGACTGGGAGCTTCCCCCCCTCCAGGATTTGGGGGGGGGGGGGGATTTGTTGGGTTTTTGGGATCTTTTCCAGCTTTTTTGGAGAGGTGAACCTGCAGGGGGGGGGAATCACCCCCAAAAGCAGCAGCAGCAGAGAAGTGGGGGATTTGTGGGGACACACGGACATAAAGAGGGTCCTGAGTGGGACAAAGGGAGGCACATCTCACAGGGGCTTAGGGACACGCAGGGACCACCTGAGATCCCCACTGGGCGCTCGGCCATTTCCTCAAACAATGTGGGTTCTTTTTTGGGGGGGGGAGGGGGGGGAAGCACAGCGCACGTTTGGTTCTTATCGGTTCGAGCACCACATTCCTGTAAATACATCTCTATATTTTCCATTTTTTCCCCTCTTTTTCTATTTTGGTGGAGTGCTGATGACCTTCGACCCCCCCTCCCTCCCTTCATTACCCCCCTCCAGTGCTTGCTCGACGGCTGTGAGCCCCCCGCTGCCCCCTCCTCCCTTTTCCCCATCGTTCCCAGCCAACAACCTGCGATTTTTCTCCTTTTTTCCCCCCGTCCTCCGCCTCTATCAGCCCGGAGCTGGCGCTGTTTTATGAACTGAGTCCCTTTTATTTTACAAACGCTCACAAATCAGACTGCACCAACACAACCCCCCCTCCCACCCCACCCCCCCGCGTCCTTACCCACTGCAATATTTATCACCCAACCATGAAACACCTCCGTATCCCACCGTCCCCTCCCCCCGCCTTCAGTGGCTGAACGAGGAAAATCAAATTATTTCGGATTCTGGCAGAAAAAATAAGCGGGGGAAACGAGGATTTGGGGCGGAGTTGCTGCTTTTTTTTTTTTCCCGGATGGGTCGGAGGGGGGGTTGGGGATGGGGGGGGGGGGGAGGGAAGGAGCACCTGCAGTGAAAAATAACCAACAGGTTCCAACTGCAGCAAAGCAAAAGGGTTGGGAGGGGGGGTAAAATTTCTGCGGGGCAGCGGGGCGCCGGCCCCCCCCATGCGCGGCCACGCGCTTTTTGTGCCCGACGGGGCGGACTCCGCCTTTAAGGCCTATCGGGGTGGAGGGGGGGGGGTGGGAGATGGAGTGGAGGGGGGAGCAGTACGGCGTCCAATCAGCGCCCGCGTCGCAACCCCCCCCCACCCCTCCGTCGGGGCGGCGGAGTGACGTGGGCGGTGCGGCGGGGGCACGACGGGGCGGGCGCGGGGTTGGAGGGGGGGGAGGCGGAGGAAAAGGGGGGGGGGGGGGCGTGGCCGCGGCGGATTTCTTAATGGAGCGGCGGCGGCGCGGCGGCGGCGCATGCGCGCGCGGCTCCGATATGTTGGGGGGGTCGCGGGGCGGCGGGGCGCGGCGCGGAGCTTCCCCCGACGGCGGTGGCGGAGGTGGAGGCGGCGGCGGTGGTGGTGGGGACGGCGGGGACGGCGACATCGCGGTATGACATGACGGCACCTCTCGGCCTCCCCCCGCGTTGGCCCGACGGTTTGGCCTGCCGCTGCGAAGAACCCCCCCGGGATAAAAACCGCATGGAAAGCTTAGGACACTGCCGGGAGGTTCTCCCCCCGCCACCGGGGCTCGCCGTACCTACCGGAGCTCCGCCGGCGCCGCAGGGAGCAGCGTACGCCGAGCTGGCCGCCACGGAGCCCCCCCGGCAGTGCCCGTCGGGGGCGGCTTCCAGCGCTGCGCTGGGCTACGGGTACCCCTTCGGGGGGGGTTACTATGGCTGTCGCCTGTCCCACTCGCACGGGGTCAACCTGCAGCAGAAGCCCTGCGCGTATCACCCCGGAGAGAAGTACCCCGAGGCCGGGGGGCCGCTGCCCGGCGAAGAGCTGCCGTCGAGGCCGAAAGAATTCGCCTTTTATCCCGGTTTCGCCAGCTCCTACCAAGCGGTTCCCGGTTATTTGGACGTGTCGGTGGTCCCGGGGTTGGGGGCTCACCCCGAGCCTCGGCACGACGCTTTGCTTCCCATGGAAGGTTACCAGCACTGGGCTCTTTCGAATGGTTGGGACGGGCAAGTGTACTGCTCCAAAGAGCAATCGCAGTCGGCGCACCTTTGGAAATCTCCTTTTCCAGGTGAGTTACCCGGGAGCTGCGCGTGTCCCCGCGCGCGGATGAGTGTGCACGGACCTATAGAGATACATGTACGCCTCGATATATAATTAAAGGGAAAGAAACGGCTCTGGAATGCCTCCCGTGCAAGGCAATGTGTACGAACATGCAGGGAAAAAAAAAGGTGAAGCAATCATTTCTGAATCAAAATACACGCCGTGAGCTTGCTTGGAAAGTAACTTTGCCGTTCAGCGCTTCCCTTTCTTCTTCTCTCCTCCCTCTCGTTGCCTCATCGCAGCGCGGCTCCGGCTGCTCTCCTCTTCATTTTCTTTAATTGCAGAAAGCTTAAAAAGGCCCCCCCCAAAAATAATAATAATTCCTTTTGAAGTGTCTCAGCCGAGTGAGGAGTGTCGGAGCCGGGACAGTAAATCGTATCGCAATTACGCTTAATTATAGGAATAGGTGTCAAGTGACAAATGAAGGTGTTCAGAGGAGATGATGGGGGAGGCGGGGGTCTCCAGCCTGACAGCAAAGCCCCCCCCCCCGCTTCAGAGGGGTTTATCCAGCAAAGCAGTATCCGACGGGGAGGGAAGTGATGGGGTGCGCTTCCTCCCGGTTCTCCTTGTACCCTCCCCGTCCCACTATGGGGAGAAGATGGGAACGGGGTGGGGGGAAATAACCGCAATAGGGGAAGGAGGGGATGGGACTCCTTCAGTTCTGTGCGTCTCTGATGGAGAGCAAGGATGGGTCTTGTCGGGGTTTGGGAGGGGGAGGATTGGGGGCGACGCGGCTTTATTTGTTTTGTGTCTTCAGGACAAAGAGGGACAGAGGAATGGGCTTTTCCTGGGTGATGTTTTTTGGGGGATAGGGAATGTGGCGGTGCTTGGCACGGGAGAAATGCCGCGTTGGGAGCTGGATGATGATGTCCGTGTGGTTCTGTTGCTTTGACCGTTTGTTTTCGGGGGGGCTGAGTTGGTGTCCATTACGGCTGGGTTTGGTGAGGCTGCCGTCCCTTCTGCTTTCCCTCTCCATCTCTCGAATCCCCACAACGCCCAGCTCCCGAAAGAGGTTTCTGCCTCCCCCCCCACCCAGGGCACCCCCAGCACCCCAGACTTCCAGCCCCATAGCTCACGGTCCCCAGGTGCTGAGGGGATCCCGAATTAAGTCGGTCTCAGCCGCCAGCAGTGCTCCGTCTCCTCACCCCATGCAGACATCTTTGCGGGGGGGGGGGATCTCCTTGCCCAGTTCATTCTGTGGGGACGGTGAGAAGGGGCTGGCGGTGCCTTGAACCGGGGGGGGAACCTTGGGTTCTGTTTTGCACCCCGGTGACATCAGGACAAGGGCAAAGATGCTGCCCGCATCCTTGCTGGATCCGTTCCCGACAGCCCCTTTGCAAAGCACGGAGCATCTTTCCCCATCACCACCTCCAGGGTAAAATCTGGAGGAGACACTTGGAGTCGGGGGGTTTGGGGGGGATATTCTGGTTGGTTTTGCCCCTCCAAGGGGTTTTCCTGGGCAGCCCCACCCCAGCTTTGGTGTCAGCACTGCGGGGATGCGCTTATCCCTGTCCTGTGTTTGTGGGTGCTCCTCTGTGGGGCTCCCCCCGAAAACCCGAGGGGAGAAAAGAAAGGGAATGGGGGGGGGGGGGGATAGAAAAAGGAAAAAAGGGAGAAGCCCGAGACGTTTTCTGCAGCATCAGTGCTTGGAAAGTCCCTTTGGTTGTGAGCTGGGGTTGATGCTCTGATCAGCATCGCCAAGAAAAACAGCCTTTCCCCACGTGCGTTATTAATCTTCTATCGTTATTATTGCTGTTATTATTATTATTGCAGTCCTACCGCGGCCCTCTCTGGATGCATTCTCGTCTCTTTTTTTTCTGCTCCTCGTCCCCTCGCTCGCATTTCCCCCCGCTCTCCATCCTCCTTTCCCCCTTTTATCTCTTCCTGATGTACAGAAATCCCCATCCCACGCACAGGGACGAAGTTCCCCTACCCCCCTTCTTTTTATCCTTTTTTTTTCTCCCTTTTTTCTTTCTTTTTTCTTTTCTTTTTTTTTTTTTTGCAGACGTGGTCCCCCTGCAACCCGAAGTCAGCAGCTATCGGAGGGGGAGGAAGAAGAGGGTTCCCTACACCAAAATCCAGCTGAAGGAGCTGGAGAAGGAGTACGCCGCCAGCAAATTCATCACCAAAGAGAAGAGGAGGAGGATTTCGGCCACCACCAACCTGTCCGAGCGCCAAGTGACGATCTGGTTCCAGAACCGGAGGGTCAAAGAGAAGAAAGTGGTGAGCAAATCCAAAACAGCGCATCTCCACCCCACCTGACATCGCTGAAGGGAAGGTTGTGGAGAGAGGGGGGGTGGGGGGTGGGGTGGTCAGCGAGAGGCGTCGATATTTATCCGGTGATTCGTGTGGCAACGACAGCACCGGGACTCTGCAGATCCGAACCCATTATTTAAACATCGCCATTAAGAAACGCGCAGCTCATTCCCACCCTCGCCCGCTCGCGCCCCGCAGCACCGACCGCATCTTCGATGTATTCCTCTGCCCCGTCTCTGACTGTGGATCGCCCCCCGATTCTTCCGCTCTGAGAAACGCAGCGATGGGTCGGACTGTGTCTATTTCTCAAAGGGAATAAGCTACGAGGGCAGCTCTGCTAAAGGAGAGATGAGCCCCGACCTCCGCCCCGCAGCGCGGTGTGGTCCGTTCCCCCGCAATGACCGCTCGCATCTCGGGCCATTTCACCCCCCCCACACAAACACACTCCGATGTAAATGTATGGAGAACTCATGGCAAAGTGCATCAGCTTCGTCTTTCCTCGGCTCTCAGGGCCGAAAATCGCAGCTCAGGCCGCTGCTGCGGGAAGAGAACCATTGCTCGGTGTCGCATCTCCACCCCCAACGCTGGTTTAGGTCCTACGTGGAAGTGAGTTCTGTACAGTGCTGTTTTCTCGGTCTGTTCTCATGAGGGTTTCTGTATCTCTGCCCCGAAACTGGAATGCCCGTTCTCCGCTGCCAGGATGGAAAAATGCGCAATATTATCTGTAGGGTTTATTTCTTTCCCTCTCTAAACCGACTGAATGTCCACAGTGTTTTTTCGGATATGTAAAAGCATCGGGGTTCTTTTTGTTTTGTTTTGTTTGATTTTTGTTTATTATTATTATTATTTTTTTTTTAATGTCGTGTATATGTACATAATATCGTGGTGTCCAGATGATGTGTACCGTCTGCGGATGACGTTTCTCGAAAATAAATCTCTTTTTTTCGGTCGTCGTTTTGCCTCGAGGAGGGACTCCGCACCGCTCTTTGTAGCCTTCGGCCTCTCCCATCCGCGGAGAAGGGATGGAAAAAATAGAGGAAGGGGTGTGTGTGGAGGGGGGGGATAAAGGAGGAGGGAAATGTGTTGAATTTGGGTAGAAAGGGGCTTTAGGAGAGGCTCCCCGACAGCGGAATGGGGCTGCGGATGTGTGACCGCTGTTCCCAGTATGCGTGTGGGGTTGGGGATGGGGGGGGGAGGTAAAAATTGAGGGAATGAATGGGCGGAGATGGAGCCTCGGGGCGCTTCTCTCCTTTTTTTTTTTTTTTTTTTTTAATTATTTTTCTTCCTCTTTTTTAAATTTTTATTCACTTATATATTTTTCCCCCCTTTCCTTTTGTCCTCTGCGCTCCGCGATGCGCGGTGACCTCACGGAACCGCCTCTTCTCCTCTCCCATCTCCGCGTGTGCGTGAGTTCCCTTGGGGCAAAGGATGCGTTTCGCTCAACCTGTTCGGCTCCGCCACCGCCTCGCGATCCGCCCTCACCCCGCTCCGCACCCGCGGAACATCCGCGGCTCCTCCTGCTCGAGGAAATTGGTTTCCGCAGCCGGATTCCAACCTGCCGTCATATCGGCGAGATTTAATCACCTCGTTAAATGACCAAAAGGGGAGGGAAGGAGGGGGGGGAGGAAAGATTTTGAAAGGGATGTGACCTAAAACCATGTTATTGCGGCTGAAATGTGCGCTTCTATTTCTGCGGGGAGGGAAGGTGGGGCGGCAAATTGTATAAAACCTGGGGGGGGAAATATTGATATATCAGTATTAATGCCTGCGTAAATGCGAGCGTGGGTGCTATAGGTGTTCAAACTGATCCTCATGAGTGCTTATATATAAATATAAGTACATCTGTACGCATCTGTATGGGGTACGGAAGCGTGAGCGCACGCGAGGCTGTGGGTCTGTTCCTTTGAGCCATCCATCACGATTGAAATAAGGCGTCTGTACGTTGCACGCGTGTGTGCGGGGTGCGATGCTGAGTGTGTCAGCCGTGGGAGGTCGGGTTTTGAAGTCTCTGTGCGTTTCTGTGCGTCTCTGTGTCTCTGTGCACGGATACACGGCACGCACGCGGTGTGCGCCCCATAGGGCGACAGAGAGGAATGTGAGTCCGTGCGTGTGAGTGCTCGCATCTATTCCAGAGGCTGTGCACGGATCCGTGCGTGTGCCGTCGGTGTAAACGCACGGATCCGTGCGCGATGCATCTTCCGCTGTTACCCGGAGAGCTGCGGAGATCGGCGGTCGGCAGCGATGCGTTTTGGGTTGGTGTGTGCGTACGGATTTGGGTACGCACGGCACTATAAAGCATATAAAAGCGGACACCCGGAGCGCGTGTCTGTATGATAACAGTCGCTCCGCGGGAGCTGAGCGGTGACAAAATATCCCACGGAGCTCCGTCACCGCCCTCCAACCCCCCAACAACCCGGGACGGCCTCGCCGTGATCCCAAATCTCGGAAATGCTGGACATCGCTTTGCATTGCGGGCTGAATGGGGATGGCGCAAAGGGGGGATTGGAGAGGGGGGCCTTTCCTCACTGCTTGTTTCTCCCTCATTTCTCCTCCGAAGTGATTAAAGGAGAAAATTGGGGTTTCTTGCATTTGTGTTTGGAGGGTGAGAGCTGCGCCGGTCGGGAGGAACGGGCAGTAATTGCGCTCTGATTCCCCTCTTATTATTGTTTTAAAAGTCGCTCCGGTAGGAAATGTGACAACACCCCGAGAAATGCATCGCCGCTGCTGTGACAGAACGGGGTCACTTTGTGAGCTGTGCACTGTGCGTCAGAGCCGGGATGTGTGTGTTTGGGTGTGTAAAAAAAGGAAGGGAGGAAAGGGAAGGAAGGGAAGGAAGGGAGGAAGGGAAGGAAGGGAAGGGAGGGAGGAAGGAAGAGAGAGAGAGAGAGAGAGAGAAAGAAAGAAAGAACAAGAAAGAAAGAAAGAAAGAAAGAAAGAAAGAAAGAAAGAAAGAAAGAAAGAAAGAAAGAAAGAAAGAAAGAAAGAAAGAAAGAAAGAAAGAAAGAAAGAAAGAAAGAGAGGAGAAAGAAGAAGAAAAAAGAGGGAAGAAAAGAAAAACACAGAGAGAAAACAAACAAAACAAAAAAGAGTAGAAGGAAAAAAG
Source organism: Lophura swinhoii (assembly GCA_030408155.1). Lineage (NCBI taxonomy): Eukaryota > Metazoa > Chordata > Aves > Galliformes > Phasianidae > Lophura > Lophura swinhoii. The sequence continues at coordinate 1,889,526 of CM059484.1, forward strand.
GGAAAAGAAAAAAGGAAAGAAGAGGAAGTTCACCCTTTTGCTGTGCGTGCAAACACCGAAATGCAGAAACGCAGCTCCAGACACGTCCGAATCCGACATCCCGAGAGCGGAGCGCTGCTCGCTGCCTCCCCTCCCTCCTTCCTTCCACCTGAATTCCGCCGGTGGTTTGAAAAGCGGAGGAGACGGCGGCGGCTGAACACTGTCGGAGGGGGTGAGGGCGGGCGGAGCAACAGATTTTTTTCTTCCCGTGTTCTTCAAGGAGATTTGGGATGGAGTTTCCAATTTGGGTCCGCTGTGGTTTCATTTGGGGGGGTGAGAGTTTTAAGGGCGGGGGGGGGGGGGGGGGGGGAGTGAGAGCCTGCTGTGCATCGGGCCGCTTTTCAAACCGCGTGGAGGAATTTTAAAAAGTAATAATAAACGCCGGTATAAAATGAAATCAAATGAAATACATCCTTTATTACCCTTAGGGCACGTCGGGCTGCGGGTGGGTGCTGTCTGTCGGCGAACCCCCGGCCCCATCATCTTCCCGCACTGCCCACAAACCCCCGTATTTTTTCAATCCCCGTTATTTTGTGTCGTTTCGCCCCTCCGAGCTCCGTCCCACGGCTGTGCCGGAGCTGCGGGCGATTTCTGAGGTTCCGGCGGTGATTTCGGGCTGTGCGGACCCTACGGGGCAATGGGGGAGCGGACCGCTGCCCCGACGTGCAAATCCCATTGGGATTCTAACCAGACCGTGGGGCTGAGCTCCCCTCACCCCAACCTCCGTCTGCTTTGGGGTCGGATCGGGACCCGGTTGGGCCCTGTGGAGCTCGGGATGGACAAAACCCCCCTCCGCGCATCCCGGCGGACACTCGGTGCGTGATTCGTCCCTTTCATCCGGAGCTTTGGGTGAGAAAATGAGTTTTTCGGGTTGGTCGGGCGATAGAACACCTCACTTAAATTGTGAGACGATTCCTTTCCGCTGACCCCACAAACGGGTGAGTTTCGGTGGTATTTTTTTCTTTTCTTTTTCCAAAAGAGCAAAATGCAATCCTCAAACCAACTGATTCGGTCATTCCTCTTCCAGGAGCTCTTCAGGAGGCCTTTGCCTAGGAAAGAACTTCAAAACAAAAGCAACCAGCACGCACACGCCTCCACAAAACCCCCAAATCCCAGAAAATCTCCTTTCCTTTTAACTTCCGCGGGCGCGCACGGCGAGCTCCGCTGGACGCGAACCCGCAGCAAGACCAACCCAACGGCACTCCGCTTTTTTTCTCTCTTATTTCTTCCCGCTCCTCTCAGAAAACACCACGGGAACTTATTTGTTTCCTTTTCCCCCGCTTATTTATCCTTTTACGCACTTCGCTCTCCCCGTCGCTCGCCGGGTTTTAGGTCAGCAAGCCGTGACGTCATGCCCGTTGCAGTAGCCTTGACCGTGACTATGCGTTGTCTGACCTTGACATCACGAGCCGTGGGCAGAGCAGCGAAGGGACCCTCATCACCCTTGATCTTCTCGCCCCCAGCCACCCCCAGGCAGCCCCGCTCCTGTTTACAGATAAACAAGGTGTTATTTGCAGTCTAGACAGACGGGCTAATGGCCAACAATAAAGCCCTGAAAAGGAAGTTTCCCAAGTTTAACCTTTTCTTTCCTTTGTACCCAGGACTTTGAATAACTTCCCAACCGCAGCCTTTATGGTAAAATCCCGGACAAGGGATTTCCCTCTCCCTTCTTTCTTTTCCTGCCTTTTTCTTTCTTTCTTTTTATTTTTATTTTTTCTCATCTTAATTTCTTTCTTTCATTTTTATTATCTTTTTTAAACTCACGGGTATATACATTTGCACGGATATGTATATATGTGTGTGTGTGTGTGTGTGCGTGTCTGTGTGTGGTTTTCTTTTCTCCAGGCGCGTCTTTAAAGGATAACTTCCCGACGCGGAGGGGAATTCTGCTCTCCCACCATCCTCGCTCTCTTGCTGCTTGACTTTCTGTTTGTATGGGAAGCGCTCGCTCTTGGCGAGGACTGGATTTTATTTAGTTTGACTTTATTTTCTTCAGCAAAAGAGACTTCTAAAGGCTTTGCCGAGGGATTCTTTCCAAAGGACGCGGACAGCCGGCGCGGTGCGCGCACAACCCCACGAACTCCTCCAGCGTTGGTGGTTCCTCGCTTATAAAAACCCCTTCGCGGTTCGGAGCGGCACCGGGACTCCGCATTGATGGGTATTTCGGGATCACATCCAGCGCAATCTCCCATCTCCTAAACTTCGAGGGAAGCCGCAGCCTCGCAAGGAGCTGAGCCGCTTCGCACCGCGCTCGGAGCGCTTTCACCGAATGCTTCCCTCCCTGCCTCTTCCCCTCCCTCTCCAAGGAACGTGAAATAAGTGAGATCCCTCTTCTCGGGCTCCCCATCGGAGCTCTGCTCCAGAGTGATGAATTCTACTCCATTAACTGGCTCGTGGTTCCACTTGTCGGCATTACAGCACCAAATCCTCATCCCGAGAGGCGGACGGAGCGAACTTCCCCAAAGTTGGGGCTGAACCAACAGTGTGCGTTAATCGAGCAGGAGGAGAACTTCTGCCGGCAAAGCTGGGGAAATATAACGATCTGCAGACCACAGAGCAAAGGGAAGCTGCGTAAAACTGGGGCTGCCCTCCAGAAAACTGCTGTGTGTGTCCCGTCCCCCCCCCCCCCCGCCTCGCCATGATTTGTGCGCTGGATGAGCTGAAGTGGCAAACCGCTTTTCTCTGCGTGCAGCTCTCGCTTTTCCACCTTCCTATTTCTCGCCCGGCTCCTGCGCGTTTTATTTTACCTCCCTCTCTCCTCGGATGTCTCTATAGATCAATAGATGGACAGATAAAGAAGCGCTCCCGCACGGCTCTCCGTCCGCGGGCGCGCAATTCCCGCACCAAGAGCACGAACCGGAGCAGCTCTCGTGATACATCGCTGCCCCAAAACAGTGCTGGGCGCTTCCCAAAGCCGTCTCTGTTTTATTCCCCGTGTCACGCACCGAGATATTCACTCGAAGCATTTCCTCTCGAAGCACGGCACACAACTCCTGGGTCGGATCCCCGCATCCCCCTCCCCGCAGCTCCGGCCCCATTTGGGGTGAATTCTGTTCGGAAAAGCCCAACCAGGACGGGATATCGCACACGGCGCAAGGAGACCTTTTAAATTGCTTTTTTTCCCCCTTCTTTTTAAAATGAATATTCCAGGCCGAAAGCCGCCGTATGTTTAAGTAGCAGACTTCTTCTTTTTTCTTTTTTCTTTTTTTTCTTTTTTTTTTTTTTGCTCCATGAGAGGGTAAAATCACATTATTTTTTCCTCGCACTTCGGGGGGAGAGAACCGATAGCGAGGCTGAACCCTTCCCAACCGAAGCGCCAATATTTTGCTATGGCCATCGGGCTGAGGGCATTTCCATAGATTTTAATTTTAATATTTCATTGGTGTTTTGCTTTTTTTTTTTCTTTATTATCATTATTTCCTGAAGAATTAAGGTGGGGGTGGGATGTCTGCCCAGCGCAGCCCCGTGCAAAGGGAGATGCAGCAAGGTGGGGAAACCGTATTTAATGCATTGATACAAAGGGGATGAGTAGGTGCCAGAAGGACAGGGGAGGAAAGGACCCACGGATAGACCCCCTCCCCCCCCACACACCGTGTGTATGGCACAGCACGGCAAACTCAACCCCAAACTCGGGGCTGCTGTTTCCCCCGGGCTCCTCCCGGTGCAATGAGCGATGCTCACCCGAGACAGTCATTTGCATACGATGTCGCTCCTATTTACTACACTAGACAGTGACCTTGAACTGAGCCCTTGCAATCTCGCTTTTGCTGCCTCTTCTCTCTTCCCCCCCCCCCCCCCCCCAACCCACCCCCACCACCATCACCACCCACCCAATCTTTTTTCGGGGACTCTTTCCCGTCTCCCACGGGCACGGAGCGGATCTCGGCTTCATCCCACGACAGATTCCAGACATCCGCGCGTGGGGTTGGAGGAGGTGGAGGAGATAACGTGAGGATGGCTGGAAACGCTAACGTGAGGATGGCTGCAGATCTGCTTCCGCGAAGATTCCACCTGGAAGAGAGATCTGCGAAATGGGGAAAGGTTCCGAGATTCCTCGCTGGGGTCGGGCAACTTTTTTTTGGGAGGTGGGGGGGTGGGGGGTGAAGGTAGGGGGGGGAGAAACACCTCGATGTGGGGGGAATAATAATAAAAAGGCTCCGTTTCGACTAACAAGGGTGGAATTCGGGATGGATGTTTGGAGCACGGGGTGAGGCTGCAGTGCCATCGCCCCGAGCAGCAGCGCTCGGCTCCGGCTTTGGTGCTTCAGCTTTACAAAGCTCTCCTCCCGAATTGGGAAACGCTTTTGGAACGGGGAAGAAAATCCCGATTGAAAGCGGCAGTTCTGCTCAGGAGCCCCCGGGATTATTTCCACAAACCTCCCCCCCCCCTCCCACCCCTCCACCCCCTTCCTTTCTTGGAGCTGCTGTGTGCAGAGGGAGCAGCGCTGAGCTGTGCTCCCATTGGGGACGAAGGCCAGCGGGAGCGGGGACTTCTGAGCTCCGTTTAATGTATTTCCGAGCACGGCTGCGACATTTCCCACCTCTGAAAAAAAAAAAAAAAAAAACAATAAAAAATAAAAATAAAATAAAATAAAATAATCGAAGGAAAAACGGGGGTTCCTTTCTCCCTTTGCTGCGATGCCACAGCTGCCGATGTCCCTTCCTACAGCACTGCGCTCTGCGATCCCTTTGCTCTCCTCCTCCCGAAACGCTGCCTCGGAGGTAACAGGGAGACGGGCATTTTGTTTGTATTTCATCTTCACAGCACACACAGAATATATATATATATATAAAGAGGAGGGGAAAAAAAAAATCGAATGGAACGAAGAGGAGAAAGCCCCAATTACAGCGAGAAAAGAGAAAATGGACTTTTCCAAAAGTCCTTTGGAGAACAAAGCCGCACCGCACCCCGGGCACGTCTCGTATGGGGAATTTTGCGATGGAAAAGCGAGGTAAAGGAGGGTTTTTGTTTAATCAGCAGCAAACAAAGCCGATTCGTACGGCGACCTACGGGGATCACGTGCTCATTTTGATATAAACTATTCCCCTCCACCGCTGCCCGGCGTTGGGAGCGCTTCTTCTGCTCCGAGAAGACACCGGTGGAGAAACTGCAGCAGCATTGCACTCATACCTGCGGGGAGAGAAATTCCTTGGCAGGGTTTAAAAAAAAAAGACACACGCACACACACACAAAAAAAACAGCCCAACAACCCCTAAACTGCTAAACTTTCATTCTAGAGAAATATTTCTGGCAGCCGTATTTCTTCTTTCGCAGGCAGAAGCGGGTGGGGAGGTAGGCGCGTTGTTTCTGCGAGGTACGTATGGAGAGCACCCAGAGATGCGCCAGGGAGAGGTGGGAGATGCGGAGCAGGAGGGGAGGAAACGTCCCCGGAGTGCGAGAAAAAGCAAGCAGAGAAATGCGTTGTTTTATTGGCACCTGATTTGATTTCTATAGGGCTGGGAGGGGGTTGAGCTGCAGCCCCTGCGTTGTGCCAGAGGGGAAAGGTTTGTGCGTGTTTGTGTGTGTGGAGGGGGGGTGATGTTATATTGGAGGAATAGTGAAAATATCTGCGGGGGTGGGAAGGGGGGTGGCTGTAGCTGAAGGGGGGGCCGCCCCGCTCAGCCCCCGCGGAGGGGTTTTACCTCTATTACCTCTACAGGAATATTTACGGTACTTTGCGGAGTCAACCTGGCAAGGGAGCGCCGGGGAGTTGCTCAAGGCAGGGAGGAATGAGGCGCCGTGCAGAAACGGAGCGAGCGGGGTGGGCACGGGGTTCGTAATAAAAAAAAAATAAAGAGGGGGGGGGGACTGCGGGGGGGGGAGGAAGGGGGGAGTGAGTCCAAAAAAAAAAAAAAAAAGGGATAAATCACCCCCAAAAAGCACAGAACGCCGGCAAACATCTCTGCGTTTTCCTGGCTCCGAGATTCCATACGATGCACCTTTTCCAGTACACACATTTTTTTTTTTTCCCCTCCTTCCCTCCACCGCGTTTATTTTGCACTGAAAGACGCCAATATTGATTTTCTCTCCCCCCCCCCCGCCCCCCTCAACCCCTCCCTATTCCTATGCGGAGGCTTCTTTCATTCTGACCGAGAGAAGGCGGCGGGTGGGAGGAAGGCAGAAGAGCTCCGTGGCGTTACGAGGGCAGAATCCAATGCTATCAGACGGCGGCCAAGCAGATCCGTGTGTGTGTGCCCCTCTATTTCCAGGGGGTGGGCACCGAGGGTTGGGGGGGAACGATGACGGGACACTCATTTTATTCATTCCCACGAAGGAAGGCGAAAGAAATGAGGAAAAAAACGCGCTTATTCCAACCGTGTGTGTGCGCCTTTCCTGCGTGTGGAATTTATACCGGATAAATGAAGGCTGTGGGCAGCTCCGCTCTTCTGCCTCGCTTGAGTCGACACAGATCATTAATAAAAGCGATTGATTGTTAAAAATCTCCCTACCTTCCTCGAGAGGCTGCAGTCGGGGATGGGGCTGCGCTGCCCCAAACCGCGGCCCGAGTGGAGGAAAACAGCCGATCGTTATTATTATTACGAATATTATTAATAATAATGATAATAACGATAAAGCAGAAGACTCGAAAAGGTCTCGGAGAGCCTCCGAAACATCCCCCCCCCTCCCCCCACCGCACGTAAATACGAGCCTGTTGCGGGCACCGCCATCCGTCTCCTTAAAAAGCCCGTAAACTTTATATGACACAATATCTAATAGTAATTTATTGGGGAGATACTGTAAATTCGAACTGTTTTAGTTAATAAAGGAGCTAATTAACGAGAAGCCTCCTCGCTTTTGCAGCTGCCGGAGGGCGCCGAGGTGCCGTTGAGGAAGAGGAGCTTTTTGGGGTAGGGGGTTGTTGGGGGGGGGGGGGAAGGTTCGGGGGGCAAATTCATCTCCCGGTCGGTTATTTGGTGCCAAAGATGACATTTTCGGGTCTCTCCTCAACCGCAGCGCTGGGAGCCGTTGCCTTCTTTTCTTTTTTCTTTTCTTTTTTTTTTTTTTCCCTTTTTTTTTTTTTTTAATAAATTGCGTGATGGGATTTTTTTTTTTTTTTTAATGATTGAGGGGTGAAGAGGGCCGGGGTTGGTGGGGGGGGTGGGGGGGGAAAGGCGTAAAAAGGCGGAACTTGCTGTTGTGTTTTGTCTCGGCTGCCAGAGGAGGGGAGCCCCCCCCCCCCCCCCTTCCCTCCCAGCGCAATTTGGGGCTCACGTGACCCCCCCGGACCAATGGGGCTGAGCCGTCGGTTTAACTATGTTTAATGTCAGATAGCAATAAAGTAGAAGCTTTCGGTCAGGCCCGCGGAAATGGGCGAGCACAACCTCCTTAATCCCGGCTTTGTGGGACCTCTGGTGAACATCCATACGGGAGACACCTTCTACTTTCCAAATTTTCGAACCTCCGGCGGGCAGCTGCCTGGTCTGCCGTCTTTATCGTATCCCCGACGGGACAACGTTTGCTCCTTACCCTGGGCGTCCTCGGAGCCCTGCAACGGGTACCCGCAGCCCTACCTGGGCAGCCCCGTCTCCATTAACCCTTCTTTCGGCAGAGCCTGCGATCTCGCCCGGGTGGAAGAAAGCAAATGCTACTATCGGGAGAGCTGCTCCGATACGACCGGGCTCAAACGGGAGGAGAGGGGCAGGGACAGTGCCTTGCTGCCCCTCGAATCCGGCCTTCCCAATGGCATGGGGGGCAATTTCAGCAAATACGATTATCCCGGAGCCGAGGCGGTGCCCCACGACCCTCCGTCGTGTCAATCCTTGGAGTCAGACTCCAGCTCGTCTTTGCTCAATGAAGGAAATAAAGGCACAGCGGGCGAAGCGGGGGGTTTGGTGTCCCCCCTCAACCAAGGCAGCACTTTAGGCACCGGTGGTAAGACCCGGGAGGGGTTTTTTTCTGGGTGGGGGGAGCTCGGATGGGGAGGGGGGGGGGAAGTTTACCGGCTTGGGGCTGCTTGGTGGTGTGATTCATGGGCTCAGCGATGGGAAGCGGAGTGCCTATGTGTGCTGAGACCGCTAGGGGTAGCACCGAAATCCCGAATGTTTTATTAGGTGGTGCTTCTTTTAAAAGAAAAGGCTATAAACATGTAAATATCCCATAAAAAAAAAAAAAAAGGGAAAAAAAAAAAAGAGAGAGCGAGAGAGAGAGAGGGAGAGGGAAAGAGAGACACAGGGATTGAGCATCGCTCCTCCTCGACCGACGGCGCGGACGGGTGGCAGCGTTTCTCGGGGACATCGCAGAGGTGTGTCCGCCCGAGGGAAGCGGGGAGAAGAGGGAAGGGAAGGGAAAGGGGGGGGGACGACGACGCTTGAAAAAATAATAAGAAGAAAATAACGCAGCCATCGGCTCTGCCATTTGGGTGCACTCTCCCACCGCTCCCCACTGGCGCAGGGATCAGAGCGGCTGCGGACCCTTCCTGCAAGGAAATCCTCTTTATTTTTCCCCCCTTCCCACCCCAAGCTTTGCTCCCCGGTTACACCGCTCCCCCCTCTTCCCCCACCCGCGTGTCCTCCCCACGCATCGCCCCGGTTGGGAGCTGAGAGCATCCATCCCTGCGGCCACGGGGACAGTGGGAACAGCGGGATGGTGCGGGCAGCAGTCCTGGGGGGGCAGCCCCCCATTTTTCTTCTTTATTTATATAGATATAAATTTAGAAAAGAGGGCATTTCCCCCCCCCAAACGCTCAATTCTCCTTCTCGCTCCCCCCCAACCCCCTTTGCCAGGTGCTCCTTGGTACCCGATGCACACGCGGTCCCGGAAAAAACGCAAACCCTATTCCAAGCTGCAGCTGGCGGAGCTGGAGGGGGAGTTCATGGTCAATGAATTCATTACTCGCCAAAGAAGGAGGGAGCTCTCAGACCGATTAAACCTGAGCGACCAGCAGGTGAAGATTTGGTTCCAGAACCGACGCATGAAAAAGAAAAGACTCCTCCTGAGAGAGCAAGCCCTGTCTTTCTTTTAAAGTTTTAAAAGCGTCCGTATCGGGTAATAATAATAATAATAATAATAATAATAATAATAATAATAATCCATAGACTATCCAGCGTTCACCCGAGCTCTCGGGATTTTACCTGACCACTCTCACCTCCCCCACACATACCCCTCCCTACTCAGAAATCAATGAATAAAGAGGTCCTGTTCACAAATAACCGGTTTCCCCTAAAACACGGAGCCCGACCGAAGCACGAGGACGCGCACCTCCTCCTCCTCTTCCTCCTCTTCATCCGCGGGGACCGAACGGCTGCGGATGGGAAGAGGAGCCCCGAAGGCTGCGGCCCCCGGCGATGGTCGGGGAGGTGTGCGGGGAGAGTTCGGCCCTCCGCCAGCAGCGCAGGTAGGGGGGGGGTCCTGTGGGGAGGGGTGGTGGTTGGGGGGTGATGTGGGGGGGGTGGGTAGAGAGCGATGAAACCACGGAGAGGGGGGAAATCCGCCCCGATTTGGGGGTTGTTGGGTGGGAGAAGAGCGACAATTAATGAAATAAAGGAATAAATTCGTTCAAATGAGAAATGAGACCGCAAATAGCGAGCTGGTGGGGAGGGGGGTTGGGAGGAGGAGGGGGAGAGGCGGCGTCTTAAAGCACGGGACCCCCACCTGAGTGGGAGATGGGGCTTTTTTTTTTCCTTTTTTCTCAGCGCACGGTGTTCCCCAGATGCGGGTTTTGCTGGTTTTTGCCAATGTGAGGAGGTTTTAACGGGGTTTGGGGCTGGGGGATGTCAGTGTGTGTAGGAAGAGGAAGGAGACAAAGCCAGCGTGTATCTCCGGTGTATGTGACATAATCTCTATGCGAGGTGTGTGCGTCCCATTGCATCCCTACAACGGGGAGGGGGGGGAGGTGGGGGCTGAGCTGTCCGTGCTTCGGTGCGGCTGACGGTGTTGCCCCCAATTCCGCTGTCACAAGGAGAAAAAAAAGAAAAAAAAAAGAAAAAAAAAAAAAAGAAAGGGTTTCCACGCCGCCTTAGGAAACCCTGAGGGGAAAATCTCAATTCCCCTTTCGGAGATTTTTGCAGTCTCAATTCGCAGCCAAAAGCGTGTTAGCATCCGCCGTAGCTCCGAATCTCATCCCACTCCCTGCTCCCTCATCCCTCCCAAGGGACGTTTCTTTGCAACAGCTCTGCTGGTGGAGATTATTTGTGCTTCTTTAATGATGGTGTAGCAAAAGAGGTAGGAAAAGCCTTCTTTTTTTTGTCCCCTCCTGTGCCAGGAGCACGCTGGGGTCCACCAGGCCGCATCTCCCCCACCTCGGGCCGGCCTCGAATAGCTTAGAGGGGTTGGGAATAGAAATAAATAAGAGTGATTAGGTTTTCTTTTTTGGAAAAATATCCCATTCAGATTCATCCCAGCCGCCCTTCAAGAATAAGAAACCATCAGCAGACGACCGTTCTTTACCTAAAAAGCCGCGTCTGCTGCAGGCGGGGGGGTAGAAGAAAAGGTTCCATTGTGTGGGGTTGTGGGGCTGATTCCCCTAAAACCCCATCCGCCCTTTTAATTTTTTTTTTTCCTGGGAGGTCTGATGGGATGCGATGTGTTTTCTCCGTACGCGAGCTCTGCTTTTGATGTTCAAACCAACCCACCACGTTTTGCTCTTCTCCATCAGGTGGGCAGAAGGAGTTTCGGGGCTTTCGGGGAGGTTTAGGATCGGGAGAGGAATGGGTTTGGGGCCGAGAGGAGTTTAGTATGGGAATATTTGATTCTATAGAGAGAGAGAGGATAAAATAATTGGATTTTTTTTTTAATTGAGGCTGAAGAGGGAGAAGGGCCGCGGTGCTGCATCGCAGCTCTTTGCTCCGCGTTTTGCTCCGTTCGTTTTATACCGAGGTCGGGGGGGTGGTGGGGGGGGGGTGTTGGGGAAGGGGGGAAGGGGGGGTGGTATTAACTTTATAGCAAAGCAGCGTTTTCTGGGAAGCCTGGACGCTCACCACGTGCTCCCGCTTCCCCGCGTTCATGGTCATGACCAGCAGCGGCGAGGATTGCTTTTATTTACGAGCTGCAAAGGATGGAGCCGACTCCTTCCAAATCCCTCCCCGGGCTGAGAGGGGCCTTTCCCTTCAGCTGCTTTTTCCTTCCAGCCTCCCTCAACCCGCACCCCTTCCCTGGATGCTTTCCTTTATCCTCCCCCTTTTATTATTATTATTGTTATTTTTTAATTATTATTATTATTTAATGATTACGATAATCTTTTTTTTTTTTTTTTTTTTTTTCCAACCGGGAAAATGTCATCGTTTCTTCCCTCCGTTCGCGTTTTTTCCAACGCCAGGACCCCCCCCCACCTCCCCCCCACCTTGCCCCCCACCTTCCTCACAAAGGAGGGCATCGCTTCTCGCAGTGCAATAAACTCGGGCTGTGGGTAAATCTGTACACGCGTGCAATGAGAGGAGGAGGGCGGTGGGGGAGAGTTCCGTGCATCGGGGGACTGTTGTGGTTTTGGGCTGGGAAAGGAGGGTTTTGGGGAGAGGCTGACTCTGCAGGGGTTGACATCGGGTGTGGGGATACGGGGAGCGTCGGGTGCTGTCATTTCTCCTAAAGGGACCGAATCCGCTGAATAAAACCTCGGGGGTTCGGTTCGGAGGCGGTAGAAACGAGGGTTGGTTACTGTGAAATGTCGGCAGCGCTGCGCTTGGTTTCAATCCCAGCATCTCACACAGCGCATCAACCCGTCCCGATATCCTTCACCCACCCAGAGCTCCAAAAATGTCACAAAAATCCTGCAAAAATCCCACCAAAAAAAAAAAAAAAAAAAAGCAAAAACCCTACAAATACCCCCCCAAAAAAATCCCACAAAAGAACCCTACCGAAACCCGTCCGCCTTCCCCAGCACAAAGGACGCCCCGACACCCCCCCCTCAACCCCCCCGTGCGCGGAGAGACTTCGGGATACGGAAAGATATGCAATATTCTCTTCCAGACCGCTTTTCCCCGCGTGGATGTGTGGGATTTCTGTTCGTTCTGTGTTTGTTCTCCGTGTCCGTGGTGCCGTTTTCCCGCTTGTTAATCCCTTAGCCTAGTTAATTGCGGTTGTTAATATGCATCCTAATAGTTCATATGTAATGTCTCTTACCTCAAGCTGTTATATGTAGGGTCTATGCAAATGTCTGTTAGAGCACGTTGCGGCTTTATATAGTCCTGTAAAAAGTTGCTTCGCGATAATGATAATTAAAAATAATAATAATAATAATGATAATGATGTATGATGATGTGATTTCTTGATAAGAAATAAAAATGGCCCAAACATCCGCTTGGTGTTTTGTTGCTTACTGAGTACGAGCCGGTCGGGTTAATGCGGGAGGAACCGAGGGACATCGGCAGCTTTGCCTGCTGCTGTTCGGAGCTCATTTTTGGGTTAAAGAAAAGTGATTAAATGCGGTGTAAAAGGGGAGAAATATCGCCCTAAACACGATTAAAGCAAATCCTGGGACGGCAGAAAGCACGAGCTGATCTCAAAGCTGCTGGTTGAACGAGAAGATGCCCGTGCTCGACGCGTTCATTTGGGGTAACGCTCAACAGAACGCGCTGTTTTCTTTAGGAAGATCATCAGAGCTGCTTGAGTGCGGGCTAATTGGGGTTCTTTCGTCTCTTGGGAGGGTCCGGGGTCCCACGGGGCTCTCAGTCCCTGTGGATGATGCCGTGGGGATGGATTGCCGTATATACGGAGGGCAGGAGGCATCCCGGGTGTGGCCATGAGATGGGAATGGGATGCGAAGGCGCAGCTCTTAAATTGGAAATAGATTGGAATGGGTCGAGATTAGGACGCGTTGATGCTTATGGTTATGGTTATGGTTATTAGGACGGGCGTTATTGCGTTTCTTCCGAGTAAATTCGCAACAAATTCATCTAACAAGAGGAAAAATAACCCCGGCAGGCCAATTGAAATAAATTAGATTACGATCTCTCTCCAAGCGGATATTTATATGTAATGGTTTCTCTGTTATTTTCCTTCCGAGGAGACATCGTACTCTCCTCGGAGGCAAGAACCGCGCATTAGGCAAAAAGCTTTTAGGGGATCGATGAAGGGTTTTCATTAAAGAAATGCCATAGGAGTCTACCGCGATGCAACCGACGCCTTCCGCAGCCTCATCGCATCCCAACCCGATCCCAACATCCTGCAGCTCGGCCCACTGGGAACACTGGGAGCCGCCGGTCCGAGCTCGGGGGGGGAGGGGGGGGGGGGGGGCTCGAAGGAGTTTTCTTACGAGAAACACAAAATCAGCACCAATTCGTGCGTTTCCCCACCGCGAAAATGCGGAGAGCTTCGGGATTTCTCAAAATAGGGCGCACTTCGGGTCTTCCACGATGGTGGTGAACCCAATCCTGAGCGGTTTCACCTTTATTTTTTTTATATGTATATTTATTTTCCCCCCATGAACTGCGTTGTGCTGGGAGGAGAGGAGGGGGGAAACCCCCCCCCACAAGAACGGCCCACACTTCTCCCATCTCCAACGTTCCCCAAACAAATCTCCAGGCCGATAGTTTTGGGACGGGCAAAAAGAAAAATAAAAGAGAACAAATGGGAGGAATACGCAGAGCCAGGCGATTCGTGCTGAATTTTCCGTGAAAATTCCCATTTTTTTTAGCTGATATTCTTGAATTTACACCATTCCTTCTACGGCGGGTCCTCCCTCTCCCCCTCTGTTCTGTTTCTCCCTCTCCATCCGCGTATTTACGCACATAGCAGAGCTCCGGGCGGACCCCCACGCGCTTTGATTTCCCCATTTCTCTGTGCCAACGTGGCAGGAAAAAGGGAGAAACAGCGCCCAAAGGGTCGGAACGAAGCGGGGTGACATAAATTGTCTGCACCGTCCATCGGTTCACCTTGAGGAGGACTGGTCGGAATTTCAAAGACGTTCAAACATTCACCCAAACAGATAAAACTTATTTATTGCCAGCGAGCGGATAGAACAAATTGTTGCTTCGCCATAAAATCGGTATTATTTCGGGGCTGGTTTCTTTTATTCGGGAGCGTATTTCATGGCTCCGGCTTTAAAACGAGTTCGTTAGCGAGGGGAGAAAACCTCCGTCTCTTTAATTGCGGGGAATATTTCTGCCGTTAATGACAAAGACAGAGGTGGTATTTCACAACCGCTGCAAAATCGTAGGAAATATTAATGCGGGAGACTCGATTTTAGGGAATTATTCATGCTTCGATGCTTCCAGCGCAGAGCCAATATAGGAGAGATAATGGGAAAACTGGGAATACAAAAAAAAAAAGGCATTTCCTCCCCCCCCATCGCC
>CM059484.1:1903889-1926389 GCA_030408155.1 Lophura swinhoii
GACAATAATCTTTCCCAAGCGCTTCCCACTTGTAGCTATTGTGTCTCCCTCTAGATTTCTCGTACACAGATCGGTGTCTATAAGCTGTTTACTGGCCTGGGCTTCCTCTCCTTCCGTCTCCCTCTCCATTTTTTTTTTTTTTTAAGTCCAATCCGAGGAGACATCGTAGCACCGGCGTGGAAAGGAGGGAAAAACACCCCGAGAACATCTGATAGGCCCGGAGTCATTAAGCAGCAGAAAGTTGGAGCCTATTTAGCAAAAGCAAAGCACGTCTCTGTGCAGCTGCTGGAGCTGCTTCTGTCCCAGAAATGCTTTCTTTGCGCTCAGCGCCAGCACTTCTGCAGCCCCGAACGCAGTTTAGCAGCGCTGATTTGGGAAAAGTTCTATTTTTGGGCTTCTTTTTGGCCGTTTTTTACCCCAGATCTTGTGCACGGAGCAACCCCAGATCATCTGTCTGAGATAAGGGGGGATTCGGGGTCTAAATAACGCTTCAGGTATACGGAGGGCACCGTGAGCAGCAATGAGCGAGGTGGAAGTCGGGTCGGTATCACGTCTGCCCTCGTGCTGTTCGATTTTTAGGGTTTTTTTCTCTTTGTTTTTCATCATTTTCCCTTTGGTGACAGCAGTCCTGCACTGTACGGCTTGGGACAAAGGCTCCTTTATGGCAATGCTCACTACAAAAGTTTCTGAGCGAAGTGGGGAGGCTGCTAACAAACGTACAGCGCGTTCGGGTAATTACAGCTGTGAGGGGTGGGGGGGAGGAGAAAAAAAAATAGATCTCCCCAACGAGATGTGGGAGGGGGGGAGGATAGAAAGCAGTGATTTATTGAGAAAAGTTCAAGTCCAGGATTAACTCAAACAAAATATAACTTCAGATGTTTGCCCAGATCAACCAAAGGCGACTTTCACAGCTCTGGAGTTTTCATTTGTGGACAAACCGCTGCGGTGTTTTCGTCCCCGAATTGTCAATTTCGCATTGAAATGAATCCGTTTCATCCCCGAGCTCTGCACAAAACGCTGCTCGACGTGTTCTGTTCGCATTGCGGGGATGTAGGGGGGGTGTTGGAAGGGAGATGGGGGTGGATTGGGTTGGGTTGGGTTGGATTTTTTGTTTTTTTAACTGTTCGCAGAGAAATGAGAAGTGATGTTCGTGGGAAGGAGTCCGGTGTGACGCCTGAAGAGTCCGTGGATGGATGGGGTCGGGGCTGCAGGGAAATACAGGGGGAATATAGAGAGAAATGTAGGGAAAATAGAGGGGAAACTTGGTGAGGGAGAGGGGGTGGGAAGGAATAGAGGAGAAATAGAGAGGAAAATAGAGGGGAGATAGAGGGTGAATAGAGGGGGGACTATAGAGGAGATCGAGGGGAAATAGAGGGGGAGTATAGGAGAAATAGAGAGAAATAAAGGGGGAATATAGGAGAAAATATGGGGAGAATGTAGGAGAAATATAGGAGGAATCATAGGGAGAATATAGAGGGGAAAAGAGAAGGGAATGTATGGGAAAATATAGTGGAATGCAGGGGAAAAAATAGGGGAAATACGAAGGGAAATATAGTGGAAAATAGAAGGAGAATATAATGGAAAACCTGGGGGGAAATCTAGGGGAAAATATAAGGGAAAATACCGAGGACCCCCCCCCTCAGACAGCAGAACTTCACCCCGCAGCCGCCTCTCGCCGCAGACCTTTCCACCCCCATCTCAAGTTCCTTTGGGTCATTTTGTGCCCCTCCAACCCCCCCTCCAGGATCCCTGCTTTCCTCAATCCTCCCCCGTTTCATTAACCCTCCCCCCCTCCCGCACTGTCACCTCTCGCACCGCTCGAAAACGGAGCGGCTTCGAATGGTAAAAGGGCCCGAAATGTTTCGGGTGCCAAACCCGGCTGTGCTTCCCCTTCACTCCCGACCAGGAGGAATGCGAACCGTCGGCCCCTCATCCCGTTTTATGGTGGTCACTTTGGTGGTCAAATTCAAGTGCTGTGACTCCACAGCTGCCTCCTCGGGGCTCCCTCGCAGGAAGCGAACAAATCCCAGACTTTAAGCGGGTTTAAGCCGCAAAAACGACACCGGGGCTCCATTCGGATGCGTTTACCTAAGGGTGGCAATGAGAGATTTGCGCACCTCCAGGAGAAGCGGCTGTTCCTTTTTTTTTTTTTTTTTTTGGAGGGGGGGGGGAGGGTTTCTATATGTGCTTTGTTTGAGGTTTAGCTCTGATCTTTTAATTTTTTTTTTTTTTTTTCCTTTTTTAAGCTGAAAAAAGCTTTCATTTCTCCCGCTTCGTGCCCGCAGTTTGCCCGTGCCGTGCAATTCGGGGTGCGTGGAGAGAAAAATGGCCATCAGAGAGGGATTCCCTTTATAGAATCGCGGTATGAGTTGGAAACAGGATTTGGGTTGGGGAGGGGGGGTGTTGGGGGAGGAGGGGGGGGTGGGATAATAATGACACCCATAAACAATAGCTTCACGTTATTAGTTTGTAGTTAGCATGAAAACCGGTCCATAAAAAGCCGAGCGAACAGATCGCTGACACTTTAATTAAAAGTTTTGCCCAAAACGACGTCCGAGCCATAAAATAGGGCAGATTACAAACCTGAAGGAAATCCATCTCGGCTGGCAGAGCTCTGCCCCTGTATTCTTCGGCCAAACGGTGCGTTTGGGGAGGGAAAACACCGCTCGTTTCGGGCTTACGGACCCACGGATACGTGTGTCTGTCTCTGTCTCCTCACACAGACGTACAGGGAGATCCCGACCTCTTCTAAAAACGCTTTGATGAGAAAACGGCTCTTCCCTCCGCAGAAAAACAGAAAGCCGGGGAGGGTGGGAGCCACAAATGAATGAAAAGAGATGGGAAGGAACGCGTGCTGAGCTGGGCGGGTGAGCAGAACTCAACCTGGAGAAGAGACACAATTTAGCAAGTGGAGCCGCCATGTTTCCCTGCCAGATTTCCCAATATATGCGTAAAAATGCGACCACACCGCCCGAGCACCGCTGTGCTGCCCAGCCCCGGTGAATCCCACCGCATTTCTGCTCAGGAGCCCTAAAACCGTCCGCTCCTCTGCGAGATACGCACCGGCTGCTCCTCTCCATGAAAACCACCTTTATTTCTTCCTTTTTCCCCCCTCCTGCAGAATGGTTGGATATCTGGGCATTTATCGGAGCCCGCTGGATGTTTTCCCCCTTCCTTCCCCTCTCCAAACCCACCCCAATTTCTCTCCCTTTCTCCCACTCGGCCAAAGAGGAGCGGCGAACACCAGCGCGGAGGTTTTGCCATTGAAACACAACGACAACCAGGAGAGTAAAAGGAGCAGGGATTTGTCCAGGGGTTGGCAGCTGCAATAGGGACACCCGAGCGGGGCCGGAGCTCCTGAGGCTCTTTTTAGGGTGAAGGATTGTTTTGTCGGGGGGCGAAGCGAAAGCCTCTCCACCGTCCCCCCCCTCCCTCCTCCCCAAACACACGCGCACAAATCCCGGCTTTTCCCGGTGCCAACGCTGAGGATGAGCGCTCCAGCGAGGGGCTGAGGTTCGCCTTTTCCCCTCTCGCTGTTCGGATGGATTGCAACTCCATCTGACGGGATATTCTCGATCCATTGGACCACCATCATCATCATCAGTTCGGTCCGAAGCGCTCCGCCCGGCACCGACTGCATCCCGTGATGGGATTCGCTTCGGGTTTATGTGGGGACAACACAATTCTTTTTTTTTTTTTTTTTTTTTTGCCTTTATCCTTCCTTCCACTGGCGGTGCTTTCCGTATTCTTCCTTTTATTTCAAGGAATCGTTCCAGGAAAAAAAAAAAAAAAAAGATTATATATATATATATATTAATTAAAAATAAATCCCTACGGGTCATCCCGTACACGAAAGGGGAAAAACCGAGGAGGATGCGCTGTTGTCTTTCTATCTAGAGGTGCGAGAAGCGGCTTCTGCTCCACAGCGAAATGCTGTGACCAACAGTTCCCACCTCAGAGGGTTCCCCATGCAGGTGAAAGCCCCATTGCAGCCCAATTGTTGCAACGGTTTTCTGCCGGGGAAGGCTTTGGGAAGGGAGAGCCGCTCCTCGCATCCCCGACTTCAGGTGCTGTGGGGCTGCGGAGGGGTTCGGGCTTTCAGGTTGAGGTTTGGGGGGGGAATTTTAATGCATACGTATATATTTTGTAAGCGATTGTTGGCGAAAGTCGCGACATCGCAGCAGCAATCGGTGCTGGCTGTTTGTTTCGTGTGGAAACGCAGAAGGACGGAGGGAGAGGCGGCCTCTCGGGGCACGGAGGGAAGACAAACGACTTTAATAAGGAGATCTTTTTTAATTCGGCTGGAGGAATAAACGAGGAGAGCGATACTGAAAGCGCACGCATTGATTGACGATAAACAATTGCATTAAATATTCAATGCGCCACTCGGACGGAATAAATATTTAACCAAACATTCAAGGAGCTTTTCCAGTATTTACCAGACACCGACCCGATCCATTTGTCCTGCCCCTTCATCTACGACTAATTCGATATCAAAAGTCATTAAGGCCGGCCTGCTTTCCCTCAAACTTGCAACTTCGCACACGGCCACCGCTTAAATGGTGTCGTCGCTCCCGGCCGTGCCAACGGGCGTGATGTATAGTTGGTGTGCACATAGAGATCAACATAATTAGCGTATGTTAGAAGCTTGTTAATTAGCACCAACCCCCCCGCGTGTCGTCCCCCCCCCCATCCTCCACCCCCGAGCTCCCAGATAGATGGAGATTTCCCCGTCGTTTCGCAGCGCAGCTGTACGGAGCGCTCACCCCTGCAGCAAACGGGGCCAAATGTTCCCAAACTTACTTACGTTTTTTTTCCCCGTGATTATATTGATTTACCTAAAGTCTGTTCGGGAAGAACACTTCTAAGAGCGGGCTAGGATAGAAATAATCATCATGATAAATTACAGTAATCACCGTAATTAAAATATTACAAAAGGCGAGGGAGGGGGGGGGGGGAAAAGCAACCACACAACCCAACCCGGTCCGAGCTCCTTAAGACCCTCCCTCTCCCCCCTCCCCTCCGCAGCCCCCAATCGCCCCCACCCCATCTCCAAATCCCGCTGAAAGCAGAAAGCAGAATCCGAATGGGAAGGAGAGGAGGAAGGAGGGAGGAAAAAAAAAAAAAAAAAAAAAAAAAAAAAAAAGAAAGGCAACTTCACGGCCGCCCCTCATAGTTCTGCTGTGAGCGCCCACGAGGGGTGTGCCTTCGGGAAAATGCATACAAATCTGCCATTGATTTTCATAATGTTTCTGCGGTGTTTGAAAACCAATCGTTTGAACCTCTGAGATCTTACCTAAGTGAACCACTCCTACGCATCTAAGTGCTCCAAACTGATATATGACAATATCTACTTTGGATCACGTGTTCCTCCGGAGCGACTAAGACGGATCGCGCGTCATCTCGCCTTCCCAAATTTTTTCCCCTCCGCACATCGGATCCAAAACATCTATCTATAGGAGCGAGAAAAGGGAGAAAGATGTTTAACTCAGTGAATCTGGGCAACTTCTGCTCCCAGTCGCGTAAAGAGAGGAGCGCTGAGTTTGGAGAGCGGGCGGGTTGCGCTTCCAACCTCTACCTCCCCAGCTGTACCTATTACGTCCCCGAATTTTCAACTGTGTCATCTTTCCTGCCACAGGCCCCCTCTCGCCAAATCTCCTACCCGTACTCCACCAACCTCTCGCAGCCCGTGCGAGAGGTCTCCTATGGTCTAGACCCCTCCAGTAAATGGCACCATAGAAGCAATTACGCGTCGTGTTATTCCGCAGAAGATCTGATGCATAGAGAGTGCATCCCGCCTTCCACCATGACCGAAATGCTAATGAAAAACGAGAGCGCGTACAGCCACCACCACCCCAGCTCCAACCACCCGGCACCGACGGGATTCTACGGCGGCATGAACAAAAACACGGTCCTGCCCCAAGGTTTCGACCGCTTCTTCGAAAACGCGTATTGCGGGGCGGAAAACCCGACCGAAAGCTGCGGGCAGAAAGGAGAGGGCAAAGGGGAGACTGAGCCCCAAAGCCACGCGCTGTCATCCCGCGGAGAGACGGGGATGGACCCGGAAGACGAAGAGGAGAACACAACTCCCGGCTCTTCAGCCTCGTCCTCCTCTGTCAACAAGGAAGGAAGCAAAAGCAGCAATTCGAGTAGGTAGAGCAGTAAACGGAAAGGTTAAGGGACTAGCCCGTGTGTTTTGTCGGTCAAATTTTATGTGGAGTTTTATAAGCATTCAAAGGATTTTATTATAACCTACAAAGCTCTTTCTTCCAACGAGAAGAATTTTTACGATGGGAAAAGCTCTTTGGAACAAAAAAAAAAAAAAAAAAAAAAGAAGGAGGGAAAAAAAAAAAAAAAAAAAAAAAGAGATGTTAGGCAGCAGACACAGCATCTCCGAGTCTGTGAAATTTTAAAAGCACGCCGTCGTGACAAATATTAACTTTGATCATGAACTTACATGAGCATTTTAAAAGGATTTGGTCCCGGGTTGCGGAGGGTAAAAGGCAATTGGGCAGAACATTGCTCCGCTGCCTGCGCTCTCTTGTAGGCGCTGGGATGCGTGCGGTGCGTGGCTTTTTTTTTGTTGTTTTTTTTTTTTTTAATATCTATGCGTTATCCTCGTCTCTTTTTTTAATATAAATTAAAACTGTATGGTGAGTCTTTTCTCTCGGTGGGGGTGTGGTGCTGAGGGAGGGGGTGTGGGGGGGTGGGAGGGTGGCAGAGGGGGGGGATTCGTTGTTGGAGAGCTGCGGAATCCGCGGAGCGTTTGCTTCGGACTTTCTGTTTAAAGCTTTTTTTCCCCCCGCAAGGCCGGAGCAGCGCCCGGCTTTGTCCGACCGACGTGCGATG
The DNA here is from genome assembly GCA_030408155.1 of Lophura swinhoii. NCBI lineage: Eukaryota > Metazoa > Chordata > Aves > Galliformes > Phasianidae > Lophura > Lophura swinhoii. The sequence continues at coordinate 1,910,739 of CM059484.1, forward strand.
CTTTGCTCGGCTCTTCTCCCTGCATTCACCCTCATTTCCAGGCAGCTTTTAAAGCGCTCCATCCAGGCAACTTTGCAAGCCAGGGTTGAGCGTGGGGCTCTCTCTCTCTTTTTTTTTTTTTTTGGCACGGGGAAGGTTTGTTTTGTTTCCCTCTTTGCTTTCGTGAGCAGCAGAAAGTCCCCGTTTGCAGCTCAGATGCGAAGTTCTCTTTGACTTTGATTCCTTTTTGCGTGTGTGGCGAGGACTGGAGTTAATCAGAAACTTATGCGGAACATCATATCTAGTTCCTATAATTCCGACCTCTCTCATGCTGTTTCTATACAGATAACAGATTTGCAGCCGAGCGTGCGCTCTCTTTTTTCCTCGCTTTCCCTGCACAGCTGCTCCTGCACCGCTGCCTTCAATCCCGGGCTGCTCTTTGTCAAAATAATCCCTCCGTACTCAAAATGCAGCTGCACGGGGGTCCCTTTCTGGGCTTCAAGCCCGTGCAGTGGCAAAAGCGATCGCGAAGAACCCTTGTCACCTCACCTCCGAGCTGAGATCTCCCCTTGGTTAACCCCCCCCCCTTCCCCCCGGCCCCCATCTATGTGGGCAGCTCGAAGGTGAGGCCGTGTGTTGCTTTTCCTCGGGATGTTTACGCTGCCTTCTGGTTCTTTTAAGGTGCTCCCCGAACGAGGAAGAAGAGGTGCCCCTATTCGAAATTCCAGATCAGAGAGCTGGAGAGAGAATTCTTCTTCAATGTCTATATAAACAAAGAAAAGAGGCTCCAGTTGTCTCGGATGCTGAATCTCACTGACCGACAGGTTAAAATCTGGTTTCAGAACAGAAGGATGAAAGAAAAAAAATTAAGCAGAGACCGCCTGCAGTATTTCTCTGGAAATCCCTTATTGTGAACATCTTTGTAATCCCCTCTGCTGGCGAAGCGTTTCGGGAAGGAACAGCCGCACGCGTGGCTTTGCCCTTTCAAGCCGACAAAGCAACCTCCAAGTTTGAGCCTTTTCGTTACTTACATTTCTATGTCTGGGACAATTCAGAGTAACAAAAGGAGCGAAACCTTCTTTCATTTACCAAACCGCTCAAGGACTCGAATTCCACGAACATTTTATTTAACTTTTTTTCTTTTTTTTCTTTTTTTGGCCTCTTTTTTGCCTGAACGAGATGGGATTCCTCCCTTCCCACACCCCTCCTCCCTCCTCCCCCTTCTTCTTCTTCCTTGATTTTTTTTAATTATTATTATTATTATTATTATTATTGTTATTCTGATGCCGATGATGATTGGCCGCCCCCCCCCCCCCCCCGTCCCTCTGAATGCATCGCAGCGCTGGGCGGGTGTTGTTGTGACTTCACAACGCGGCTGTTTTATCCCAAGAGCGGCCAAAATCTCCCTTTAGGATCACATCCCTTCGGCTGGGGGTGAGTGTGAGCGTGAGTTTGAGTGTGAGTGTGAGTGTGAAGCACACAACGCGTGTGTCCCCGTGTGCCCATCGCACCCCCCGCTCCTCTGTGCCCTTCCTCCTCCCCATGGCCAAAAGCCGAACCCTAATTTAAATCCCTGCCTGCGAGCAGAACGAAGATTCTCACTCCCCCCCCCACCCCCCCAAAGCACCCTTTGTATGTATAGAATATATATATGCATATATACACGGGACAGCGCCTGTGTGTATATATATACATGTATTCCGTGAGGTTCGTGTTGAGTGGGAGGTGTTGTGGGGGGTGAGGGGGGGTTGAAACCAAGCGATAACCGAAATGGTTTGTAAATAAATTTCGTAGCTTTTTTTTTTTTTTTTTTCCTTCCCCTTTTCCTTCCTTTTTATTTCTTATTCCTTTTTTTTTTTTTTTTTTTTTTTCTTTGTCTGGAAATGGGAGACGAAGAACGACGAGAGAAAACAACAGGAAAAAAAAAAAATCCCGGAAAAAAAAAATAATAATAATAAAAAAAAGATAATTCTTTGTGTATGTAAAAGTGAATCCCCGGAATCCTCTGTGAAATTCTGTGGCAAATAAAGACATCGCAAGCTGTTCTACATTATGATTTTATTTGACCATTTTATTAGAATTCCCCCCTTAAAAGCCTCTTTGCGGTCATTGCGGTGCGGGTTTTTCTTCTGTCGGGGTTTTAAATACCTGCGAACATCTCCGAAATCTCATCATCCATATTCATGGAGCTGCAATCTGCTCCGAGAGGAGCGGGATTCGTGGAGACCTTCGCCTCTGAACCCACGTTTTGCTGCGAGGTTTCGGCACCGAACCGCCATGGATGGGTTTTCTCTCGGCCCTCAGTTCGGCTCCCGATGCCCTCTTTTATTTTCCGGCTTCAATTCATCTTGTTGGTTTTTTGTGGGTTTTTTTTCTCCCTATTTCTTTTTTTTTTTTTTTTTTGCCACAACAATCCCTCACGTTCTCTTTCTGTTCGTTCCTTTTAAACGAAACGAATGGCACCAAGGAGCTGCTTTTCCTAAAGGACACCGCACCTTCTCCCTGCAGAGCGCAAATACAAAGTCAAGTCCTTCGATTCCTGCTTAAGAAAACAAGTTCAATCCCATGCACGGGGGCATCACCGTCATTTTTTTCTCCCCCCCCCCCCCCCCTCTGTTCTCACAATGACTTTTTTTTTCTTCCTGTCTCGCAGCCACACAACGTTTTCGAGGACAAAGAAGACGCGGCGCACGAGTTTGGGGTCAACGCTGCGGTTGGGAGCGTTGGTTTGGGGGGTTTTGGGGGGGGGTCCGGCTCGATCTGAACGCTCTCCCCTCAATGTGGAGCGATGGGATCGTGCGTATGGACGAAAGGGAGGGGGGGGACGCGGGGGGGGGGTTGATAAAAAACTAAATAAATAGAAGAGGGGATGGGAAAAATAAGGAAGAAAAAAAAAAAAGCCCAAAACCGGCAGCAAAGAAACAACGCATCGTATTCCCATCCATTGAGCGTGTTCCTGTAAAATTCTCATCCTCGCTTTTAAATACAGCCCTTGTGGAATGAAAGCGCTTTGATGGTGTGTTCTGGTTTTATTTGACAGCGGTTTGAGGTGGGGGGGGAGGTTGGGGGGGGGGGAGGGGGGGGGGAGGAAGAAGGGTAGGGAAGGGGATTAAAATAAATGGAACCCACCGAAACGCTCCCCGTTCGCGCACACGCACAGTCAGAAGGGAGAAGGAATGGGAACCCAGTTCGGTTCTCGTGATAGAGCCGTTCCTCCTCCACGAGGGGATGTCGGTGGGGATGGTTCTCATTAACAGAGTGGGAAAGGGAGGGGGAAAAAGGAAAAGAAAAAAAAAAATGCGGTGTGTGTGTGGGGGGGAGGTTAGCGAGGGGAGGGGGGGGGGGAGATGGCAAAGAGCCTCTTTATTTTCTCGTATTTATTTATTATTATTTTAGAAGAAGCAAATAGCGCACGGGCTGAAAGGACGATTGTCCCCGTTTGGAAATGTCACCCCGAGGGTTTTCCTTTCTGATAAAAAATACGGGGAGGGGTTCGGGATGAGATGGGGATGGGGAGGAAGGAGAAGGAAGGGAGGGAGGGGGGGAAGAGGGGGAGAGAAGGACCGGAGCCATCTTCCCGCATCGCTCACGGGGCCACCCCGCAGCACCTCTCTTTAATGAGTGTTTGCCAAAGCTTCCCAAGGTTAGGAAAACCAGAGAGAGGTGCAATGAGGTGCACCTCGCGGGGTCAGAGCGGCAGTTAATGCTCCGTAACAGCAGCGGCTGTCCGGACAAAAGCGCCTCGTCTAGACATTGTAATAAAGGCTGCAGCACTAAACAGCTTAATTTTTCTTAATTACCCCGTCTGGCTAAAGGGAAAGACTTCCGCAGTAAATAGTAAACAAATAAGGGAGTCTTGCCCAGGGATTTTTTTTTTTTCCTCTCCCTCCTTCTTCTCCCCCCCCCCCCCCCCCCCCTCCAACCCGACCCCCCCACAAAGGCCCCAGTTCAACTGCAGCACAATGAAACTGTAGGCCTAGTTCAAAGTTTTCGCGAGCTAAAATGGAATGCCAGTTGTAAAACCCAAGTTTATAGACCATGTGGGAGTTTACAGCAGCATTAAGCACCAGTGCCATGTAGGAAAAGGGCTGTTAATGTCGTGGGGAAGGGAGGGAGGGGGGGGGGGAGGTGGAAGGGCTGCGGGAGGGCGGGGAGGGGGGGGGAAGCGCACACGCTTGGGGGGCTGTGGGGAGAAATGGGGAGCCCGTAGGCAGAGCGGGGATGGGACAGATGTGCGTCTCCCCAGCACCCATATGAGGAGGGGATGTATGGAGGTTTTTGGGGCCGGATGGTAGGGAAGAGCCAAAGGCCATAAGTCGCTATAGAGAGGGGTTTCCCGAACCCAGTCGGGGACGCAGAGGTGGGAGAGAGAAACCCACAGGAAGAAAAATGTGAATATATGATGTCTTTGAACTTCAATAAAGTCAAGTCCATCACCTTTAACCCTTTTGTAATAAAGCGGAATCGGAGTGGGTCGCGGCTCCGCCCCCGGGGACGCGGGGGGGGGGGAGATCGGGGGAGGGGGGGACCCACATTTCCCCCCGAAAAAGAAAATAATCAGCAAATCCCATCCCATCCGTTTATGACGCCCCATATTTAACTCCGTATTTAATGCATTTCGAGGCGGGTTTAACACGCGCGGCTCGCACTCTTTATGATTGCCATAAACCTTTTGATATCTTAACGCACCAAAAGGAAAAAAAAAAAAAAAAGTTTTTATAACTTTGTTTGGCGTAAAAGTTTTACAAGATCCCCTCCCTACGCCGCTCCTCTTTTGTCTTATTTATTTTTATGTATATGTATATAATTATTCTTTACTTTTTAATTGTGCCAGCACGCGCGGAGGGTCCTCCATCAGAAAACTCCGTCCCTTTTCGGGTGTCCATCACAACGGCCGTCCCCCCCATAGCTTCGGGGAGCCCCCACGGTGCCCACCTTAATGACACCCCGATTAATTACGAAGGCCTTTCGCACGTGATGCACAACCCAACCTGTTTCCTATCGCTCCCCGCATTTTCATCCCCAACATACTGGGCTCAGCTCCGGGTTACTTTGTTGTGAAATATTGCAGAGAGGGAAGGAGGCGAGCGAGGGGGGTTTGGGGGGTGGGGGGTGGAGGGGAGCGGCTCCTAATTGGCTTCTTGCAGGATAATAATGTTCACTTATGTCGGCTCCAATACAAAGCAAATCATTTCCATTTTTTGGCTGGGGAGGGAGAAGGGGAGGCGGTGTTGGGGGGGGGGGGGGGATCCGCTGTAAGAGCTGCAACTGCGGAAGGAAAGTGTCCAGGGATTGTCCTTGTGCTACCCGGGGTTTTGCACACCCGCATCCACCCGCACGCACACGCAGCGCCTCTTGCACACAGCACACCACATGCAGCAGCACCGTTTGCACACGAGGCATCATTTGCACACTTTTAAAGGTGCCCCAGGGCCGGGCACGAACTCGTAACCTTGACGGTGTGTGTGTGTGTGCGTGTGCAAGGAGCGAAACCTCCTCGGTGGCACGTAAATAAGCAACTTCGCAGAAGCACTCAGCAAGAGCGGCACACAATAGCCGAGGGGGGGGAAAATGCGGCCTTTTGACCATTCGCACTTTTTCCTCATGGGTTTGACGTTGGTTTGCAACTTGGCCAAAGCCGGGATTAGAAAAAGGAGAAGAAGAAAGGCGGTGGTTTTGGCAAGAGGACTCGAATCGACCATCAATCGAGCTAATCCTCGCCTGCGGATCGCGGGGTGGACGCGTTTATTTGTGTCCGTGGAGCTGTTGGAGCCGCTCCCGATGGACGGACAGGGCCAGAAGCTGCGGTGTCCCCCCCCCTCCACACACCCCCCCCGGCCCGGATCCCCATCCCGACCCATGTGGCCCATTAACTTTCGGAATAGCGATCAGACGAAGCGCTCCCGAAGAAGCGCTGGGCTGAAATATGGGAGAGTCACCGGCAAAACGGGGAGGGAGGTGGGGTTGGGAGGGTGGGGGGGAGGCGAAACTTCGGGGAAAAGGTCTCAGATTTGAAGCAAAGCGTTTGCAAAGTCGGGCTTCGGGTTGTTTCTTTTTTTTTCTTTCTTTTTTCAGCCCCCCCACCCCCAACCTTCTTTTCCAATATTATTAGTTTTATAGTTATCATTATTAATTACCGTTCCCCTAATCGGAGCTCTGGGAAGGAGGAGGGGGGAGGGAGGGTTGGGATTGGGGTTGGGGGGGGAAACCCAGCTCTTTTCTGCTTGAGAAAATAAGAAAACGATGAGTTCTATGATTTTGCCCCAAAATGGCGGCTCATTAAGGCCTTATCCGCCTTTCATAAAGTTGGGGATCTGCGGATGCGCAGCATATGTGGGACCGGAGCACGTTCCTCTGCTTTTGATAAGTCCTAAATTACAACATGAAACCACGAGAATGCGGTTTGCGACCTCATAAGCTTTGCTTTTTTTTTTTTTTTTTTTTTTTTCTTTTCTTTCTTTTTTTTTTTTTTTGTCTGGAGAGGAGGAATTGGGCTGCAGCACGTTGCTGATGGAGCCCATAAAGAAACTTTATTCATTTTCGGGAGGGTAGGGATGGGAATAGAAAGAAAAAGAAGAAAGGAAGGGGGGGTAGAAGGGGAAAGAATGAATGTAAACATTACAATTGTTTATGTGCTACAAGTAGCGGAGTCAATTCGTTCGTTTTAATTGCGAAAAAGCGGCCTCAGCCCTTCGCTGGAATGAAGTGATAGGGGCTGAGCGGAGCCGCAGCGCTCTGCTCCAAAGATGTGTTTGATATAAACCGTATGTGAGGGCGCAAACGACGGCCAAATTCTGTGTTTGGGGCCGCAAACAGCGGGAGATGAAGAAAGCAGAGATAGCCGCGTTTATCTCGCAGGCAATGGTTTCAGGTATGAAAAAACCACAATCAAATTAAAAATAAAAAATTTTTAAAAAAATAAATAAAATAAAAAAATAAAGGAGAATCCCGATGATTTAAAAAAAAAAAAATTATTATTTTTTACCCCCAAATTCTCTCTCCGCCCGTACGGTTCTCTGTAGTCCCGACCTCAAGCGGCGGCGCCCGTGTTTGGAAAGTGGAGATCCTCAATTTTGGGGGTCTGCAACCCAACGAAGCCCCACAGCTCCCGTACCCGCAGATCATTTCAAGGCTGGAGGTGTGAGATTGGATTTAATTCCGATATTATACATATATATATTTTTTTTTCACCCCCCCCCCCAATTGCTCTTCGTGTTCCACCACAAACCGGAGCGCTGTGCGCCCATCCCCGCGGCGCTCCCCGGCTTCGGTTCCAGCGGTCATTGGAGCAGCGATGTCCATTGGGGAGCTCTCAAAGGAGCGGAGCTGCCCCCCACAAACAACCACCACGCACCCCCGTTCACATCTTTGGCCCAAATTTGGAAAGAAATCCTTTTTCCCATCGTCAGACGCGAAAAAATCGGAGTTTTTGGGGGATAGAGGCTGCGTTGAGCTCCCGGAGCCGCATTGCAGCCTTTCCCTCATCGCTCGCGTTTTTTGTTTTTTTTGTTTTGTCTTTTTTTTTTTTTACCTTTGCGTAACTCTGCGCCTTTTTCAACTCTCCTTTAACTTAACGGGGTCTCTCCGCATCTCCATCCGAAGCTCCGTTACTTCCCCGTGTTCCAAACAGCAGCGCATTGCCCGCACACAAACACCTTTCATTCCCCACCAGTGCCACAATTCCCATTTGCAAAGCTCTGCCGTAACCCCCCCTTCTTCCCCCCCTCCTTTCTTTCTTTCTTTCTTTTTCCTTTTTTTTTTTTTTTTGGAACGGGGGGTGGGGGGGAGATGTGATACAGAACTTTGTTGGAAAAATTCACGGGAACATTTCAACACTGAATAAACTCTCCCCAAATCCCCGGGTCACCTTCGTGCTCTTTCCCATCTATGAATTACGCTGCGCAAATTCGCTCCCCGTCATCAAAAGGAGGGGTCCGAACTCCGAGCTCGATTTTGGGTCCCCGCAGCCCTCGATGTTGGGGGTCGAACGGCTCCAACACGGTTTTCAATACCACCTCAAGGAACATAATATCATTCCATAACTCTTTGACTTAAGTTACTCCGAAAGAAGGAAGCGGGGTAAGAGGGATTGTAAAGTTTGATAGATTTCTTGTGGTGATAGTTTACAGTTTCTAAGCCAACATATAAAGGCGTGGGTTTTATTTTTGCATCGCTGTTATTGTACTCCAGTGTACTTTGTCATAAATCAGAATTATTTCCGCTACAACACGGGGCATAATGCCGGGCAGAAATACAAATTTAAGGTAATCATTAAAGCGTTGCTACCAAACACTTCCTCCAAGCGAAAATGAATGTTTGTCATAAAACGGTAAGAAAACTTGCTAAAAAATACAATGGGCGTAAGAAGCGCTTTCTCCACATAACTCACGGTTAAATAATTAGATTGAAAAGGGGACAGGTAGAACAACCGCGAGAAAAGTCTGAGGGATCCTTTGTCTTCTTCCAATGGTCCGCATTGACGCGGTGCTGCGCCAGAGGGGCTTCGATGTCCCTCTGCCCTCTGCTCCCCTCTTCCCTCCGCTCCTTTGGGGTCGGTATGGGGACAATGGAGGACCCGGGGCCGCCCCATCCTCCGTCGGGCCGCGGAAGGAGGGCAGTTCGGTCCGCTTTGAGGTTCCGATCCGGGATCGGTCCTCATCCCTTTGGATCCGCGCCCCCGAAAAGTGCGTAAAAACCCGCAGCGCGTTCTGAAAGCCCTCGCGGCGGGCAGAGGTTCCCCTTTTAAGTTTTAATAGCGTTTGTTCGTATTTATTTTCTGTAATTAGAGCGAAGCATTTTTCCCAACGGGGGTTCCACTTAGGCTGATGAATTTTATTTCCCTTCCCATTAATGACCCATGTTTATCATACTTCTAATTATTTTGAACCTTAAACAATATTCCCTCGCCCGGAGACGCCTCCGTGCCGCTCTCTAACGCCAACTCTCCATTGCCACGGCCCAAAAAAGCCCCAACCCGGCCAAGTTTTACGTGACCCCCGCAGAACACTTTGACCAACGCAACTCTTTTTCACCTCCTCGGCCCTTTTTTTGCTCCCGAAGATGCTGACGAGCAACTTGCGGAGCTGCTTCCGAACCTCCCCATCACCTCATCGAAGCTCCGCTCTGCAAAAAGCGGTGACCGAAACCCCCCGTGCGCGGTGTAAATCTTCATTTTACACTCCCAGCATTTACACGTTCATAAAAGATGGGGATTCCGCCGCCGCTTTCCCTCTCTGCGACCTGGAGGAGCTTCGCTCGAGGTGATGCCCTCCTTTGCGGAGGAGAAAATTCGGATTTAATGCCACGTTTCGCCGTGCGATGCAATTCGACCGGGTCTGCTTGGAGAAAAGCACACCGGGAAATAGGGCGAAAAATCGGGGTCACACTTTGAACCTTGGGGCGGACAACGCAGGGAGAGAAGGGGACAAATTTTGGTGTCCCCCCCACCCCCCCACCCCGTAAAAAAAAAAAAAAAAGAGCACACGTGGAACAGTTGGGCTGAGCGGTGTGAATTACCGAGCGGCCGCATCGCTTGCAAAAGTAAAGTAGAAAAGGGGGGGAAAAAAAATCAAACCGGGGAGAGGGGGGTGAGGGGGGGTTGGGGGGGTGGAAAAAAGCAATATAACACAAAATTGCATTGGTCTTTAATTTCATCACCTATAAATGAGAAAATATTGGCTCCCACACTAAAGTTTTATCCTTTGCTTATAAATATTATGTGGAATTTTCGTTGGATATCATAAAACCGAACGATTTCTATCAAACTGTTTTAAAAAGACCTATGCAGATAACACAAATAGAGGCAATAAAGTCGCAAATAGCTTTCCAGGGGAACCAAATGGCGTCTGCAGCCGACGAAAAGCTTTTAGTGTGCAGCAGAAAGAGAGCACGCGAAATCGGGGAGCGCACTGGGAGGCTTTTCTCGGCCTAAGAGACGGGAATTGGTGGCACTGGGGCGGAGGGGAGACCCTCAAGTCCTCCTAACGCAAAGCCCGGGTGGTGGTGGTGGTAAAGGGGGGGGGATTGGGGGGGGTTTACGGCCCCTCTTTCGGTAATCTTTGGGAAAACGGGTTTTGCAGACGTGAGAATATTTCGGTGGGACTCCGCTCGGAACCGTTACAAATCACCCAAACGGTCAAGTTCCACTTTCTGCCTTACAATGAACTTTTTTTTTTTTTTCCCCTCCGCGATTTTGCTCCCTTTCCTCCCCCCCCTCCCTTCATCCCTTTTCCCCTTCCCCCTCCCCCCTTTTTCCCCCATTCCTTTCTTCTAATTCTCCTTTTTTCCTCTTTTTTTTTTTTTCCTCCTCTCCTCTTTTTTTCTCCTTCTTCTTTCTATTTTTGCCTCCCCCCCCCCTCCCCCTTTTTCCACACGGAAGGTGACGTTTTCTTCTTTGTGGCGTTTTCTTTTTGTTTCCCTTGAAAATGACTCTGAACCCGTCTCTTTCTAACCGTAATGATCTTGAAATTCTCGGCCATCGCTCTTTTTATTTCTTTATTCTCCATCGCTCTCAGCCGCCATCAAACTTCACCCGCCAGCGCTACAAAACGCCGAAAAAAAATGGTTTAAAAAGATAAAATCTGTAGAGCTCGACGCTCAATTTGTGAAATACCCCACAAAGGGGGAAATGCTGAGGATGGAACCGCGAAGGTTTCGATCCCGTCGCACTGAAAGCACCAAACCCTGCTCGGAAATGGTGCAATTTAAAAGCAAACATCAACTTGAGCGCCCATCGCGTTGCGCACACAAAAGAAGAGAGCGGATAAATTGGGGAGAAAAGTAACTTTCTTCGCTCTGCCTCCACCAGGAAAAATCTATACGTGTTTATCTCCATTTAGACGCAATAAAATCTGAACAAAACGGGCAACTTTCAGTTTGCAAAAGCTTCCTGCGTGATGCGCGGTGGTGCAACCCGGGTTGGGGGTGGTTTGGTGGTGGGTTTTTAGAGTTTTTTTTTTGCTCTCTCTCCCCCCCGTTTGTAATTTCCTGAAGGGAAACAGAGAGAAAGAGACACAGAGAGGGGAGATGGGAGAGAACCTGCGGCCGCAGCCCCCTCGGAGCCCCTCGACCCCCGCTTTCCCCCCACGAGGAATTCCTGTGCGCGGCACCACGATGCCATCGCGGCGCAGAAACCGAAGGCGGGTTGGGAATGAAAGTGGATAATTAAAAAAAGCTGCGTCCTTCGCTAAAGGGAACGACAAAAGCAGCGGGGGGAAGCGGGGGGACGAGGAGCCGACCTCGGTTTGAAACCGTGTTTCTCATTCATTAGATGTAGAAATAAAAGAAAATGTTAAAAAAAATAATTAAAAAAGGGGGATGTTTGGGGGAAATATCCAACCTGCTAAAGGAGCTTCGGGCTTTTAGGGAACGCGGGGTGAAGGCAGAGAGAGGATCCTTTATTTTTGCCCCTTTTTTTCCCCCCCTCCCCCCCCGCTTTCTCCCTCGAAGCTGCAAAAACAAAGCGGCTCCCATCGCGACCCCCGCGCCCCTCCCCGCGAACCCCAAATCCTCTTCGTTAGAACCCAAAACGAGCAGAGATGGGAGAAATGAGGGCAGCTCGATGGGGCGACGGGTGGGGGGGAGGGAGGGGGACGGAGGGGGGGAGGCCGGGAACGAAGGGGAGAAGGTGGTGGTGGTTGGGGGGGGGGGCGACGGGGGGGGAGAGGCAACAATTCCAATTGCGATCGCTTTTGGGGCGCAAAGAGGAAAGTGCGAGAAAGCACGGAGAGAAACAAAAGGGGGAAAAGGAGAGTGGGGGAGCTGAGACGTTTTTCAATATAAATCCCCCCCCCCGTCCCCATTTTTTATTTATTTATTTTGCACCGGGGGGGAGGGGGGGGGAAGGAATAAAAGAAAACCCACCCGCTTTTTCTCGTTGTGTGTTTTTATTTTTTAAATAGCGGGGATCTCTCGATTCATCTATCAGCTATCTATCTATCTGTATTTATTATTATTATTTTTTTCCCTTTGCCCCCTTTTCCACGCGGGGCTCCGTTGGTAAACAAACGGGCGGGAGGGGAACGGAGGGGGGGGGGGGGGATGAAAAGGGGGGGGTGGGGAGGGGGGGCGGAGGGGCTCCGTGCCTTTGTTCAACGTGAAGGTCCCGGCCCGGTGCTGGCAGATGTCGCTGTTGCTCCACCGGTGCCGCTCCCGGTCCCGACAACTTGACCCCCGTGACGTCGGCCCCGTCTGAATCATCAAGGCCATTTTCAATCCTCATTGGCCTGGGCATCACGTGGGGGGGGTGGGGGGGGGGACCGATGCGTGGATAATTATGGTGCTTGATATTTTTTCCCCCTAAAAAAAAGATGTCAGCCCCTGGCTGGAGTATTCCTCCTTAAAAACCCTCTCTGAAAATGTCATGTCCCAACAATGTGACTTCTAACTCGTTTTTGATGGACTCGTTGGCCGGTACCTGTAGAGGGGAGAATTATTCCTCCAGCCAAGGGATGTACATGCAGCCTGGGAGCGATTTCAGCTGCGGAGTCATGAGGAACTGTGGAATTATCCCGTCTCTTTCCAAAAGGGACGAGGTGAATAGCGCTACCTTGTCTCTCAGCACCTATCCATCTTACCTTTCTCAGCTAGACACTTGGTGTGACCCCAAAAATACGTACAGGATCGAGCAACCTGTTGCAAGACAGCTCCCATCCTGCTCCTTCCCAACCAATGTCAAGGAAGAGAATGTTTGCTGTATGTATAACGCTGACAAAAGGGCTAAAAATGCCACAGAGGCAGCCCTCTATCCCAACCAAATGCCTGAGCCTTGCCTAAATGACCATGAAGTCCCCGTTCCTAGCTACTACCGAGCAAGCCAAGGTTACCCCTCCATGGAGAAGACGTCAAACTGCAGCAATCCAAATGAGTTTGAGGCAAGTTTTGAATCCAGGGCGAGCCTGAACCCAAGGAACGAGCATCTGGAACCAGCACCACCACCTCCTCCTCCTCCTCCTCCTCCGCCCCCGGTGGCTAAAGTGAGTTTCCCCGAAAACACAAAAACAGATAATACTCAGAACACATCCACGAACGAAATTAAAACAGAAAAAAGCGCCCCAGCACCCAAAATCAGCCCTTCGGAAGCAGAGAAAGAGCTGAATAAAAACACTGACACCAGCACTGACAATTCTGACAATGAAGCAAAAGGTAAGGGAATCATTCATTATCGAGTCGCTAATTTCAGCAATTAGTAAATCGTCCACGGCTGTGAGAATAGCAGTGATACGGATACGCGGCGGTGCGCGCTCTGTGTGCTCCAGAGATGGGCGCAATAATGCTGGTTTTGTGTCTGTGCGTTGTCGCTGGCTTTGGAAAAAACGGAGATTTGTTCCGATTGGAAACGTATATTTAAAAATGTGTATGTTGGAGATGTTTTGGGGAGGCTGGAGGAGGGGAGGGGGGGGGTTTGTAAAGAGCGATCCGCTCATTGGGAACGCGTCCTCTCGTTGTGTGCATTGAGGGAAAAAAAAAAAAAACCAAATCGCTGTGCGTGTGCTTATGGAAGAAAAAAAAAAATGTCCTTTGAACGCGCGTTGAGATGAGGAGGATTTGTAAAGATTGCGATATCGCAGCGGATCCGGGGTTGTTTGGGGGAGGGGTCGTTTCGGGGCTGCTGTGAGCTGGTGCTGTTTCTCAGGGCGGCTGAACCCGATTTTTTTCCCCCTTCCCTTCTTTCCGCTCTCCGCTCAAAACGCTCCGCATTCGCGAGAGGAGTGGACGGGGTCCCTTTTGGGCTTCGACCTTTGGGAAGAAAGGGGTAAAAAAATAGGGGGGGAAACGCCGTTTTGCTTGCGGCGAACATCGCAGCCCGGATCTGTGCGCTGCGCCTCATTCGGGCGCTGAGGTTCTCGTTGGGGCTCGGAGAGGAAAAAAGGATTTCTTTTTTTCTTTCTTGGCGAATTGAAGTCTCGTTGGAGAAAAGAAAAGGAAAAAAAAAAAAAAATCCAACATCCCAAACCAAACCGCTTCGATGTGTTGAGCAGATGTTTTAAGTTTGGGACGGTCTGAAAAGAGCCTTTCATTTGCCACATTTTATTTTCGCGGTGGAGATTGCATATGCGCTGAAACAAAAAAGAAAAATCTGTGTGTGTGTGCGTGTGTGAGCGTGTGAGGCTGTGTGCGTTTGAAGACGTGGGTCTGATTCTGCCCCGGGTGCCAGGGCTGTTCTGAGGTCAATAAACGGAGGTGATGCCAACGGGACGCGTCGAAACGCGTTCGAATGTCGGGGTGAAAATGCGAGAGAAAGCCGCGCAGATTTAAGCGGATCGAAGCGCGGGTGGGAATTTGTGTGCGGGGCTGCGCTGAGGGAGGCAGAGGGAGGAAGGTGCAGCGCTGTGGATGCGGGGCTGCATGCATGTGGCCGCCGTGTGCAACGTGCACAGCGATCTCTGTGCTGAACCCCTCTTCTGGCGTATTTCCCCCCCCTCCCCCTCTCCTTCACCACCTCCTCCACACCCCCTAAAATCGGCCTTTCTCAAAGCACAGCGCAGAGCTGCCGTTTGTCACCCTTTTATTATTTTGATTATTATTGTTATAATAAAGAGCTGCGTATCCAAACGGGGAACGGTGAGAGGGGTTGAGTCCGGGGTTGCACCAAAACGCAACGTCAAGGTTACCACGACGCTGCAAACCCCTCTGCACCAAGCGCTGCACCGGGAGGGTTTGTTGGGGCTGGACCCCAAAGCGGATTCCCATCGCTCCGGGGTCGTCATGAGGGTGGAAATCGGGAATGAAATCGGTGGAGAGAAAGGTTTCCTTTCGGTTCAGACGCTCAGCTCAACGCGGGTGCGTTGGTGCACGGCGTGCTTGGCCCGGATATTCGCGTTGTGGGAGAAATTCCTCCTCGGTTGCAGCGTTTTCCAATGGTCGGATCAAACGTGGGGTGGATTTTGTCCCTTTCTGTTGTCGTTGTTTCCTTTCCATACGTTTTCTGCCTCGAGTTTTCGTTAATGTTGGTGCAGCTTTTGTTGCTTTTGATCTGTGTGTGTATTTTATCCGCGCAGAAGGTAAGAGATCTTAACGTTCGAATGTAACCGAAGCACTTGGGGGAAGATAGGGTTTCAAAGGGGATTTCCAGGGCTTGGTAACATAAAAAGGTTTTCTCCGAACGCGAAAGCGGTGCCAATGTCACGCAGCACATTTTCAAGGTGTGTTCGCTTAAATAAAGTTCTTTTCAACCAGCGACTTTCCCAAAAGTGACACTCGCGCAGCGCTGGGGACGTTGTCACCATTGCGGGCTCCGCTTCGTTCTTCCCCTCCGTTCAGACACGAATATTTGGCCCGGGGTTGGTGCCAGGATATTCTCATGACCAAATTCAAAGCCCAAGTATTTGCCGTGTTTATTTATGGACGTGTGAAATACGTTCGCCTTTGCACAGCGCGTGTGTGTGTGTGTATGGATACGGGTGTGGAGAGCGCGGAGAGCTTCTGCGGGGTTACAATTACCTCCGAATTTACCCAGACGTGCCCGCACGGCTCAGAAAGGCAAATCTATATCATGCGATCCCTGTTCTGCGTTGGTAAAAATGGGGATCTACAGAACGAGGGGAAATAGATTCCCTTCCCCGAGAAGAAGCAGCTTTGGTCAGGCGTGGATTTCAGCATCTGCGCTTCATTTGATTTTTTGGGTTTTGGGGGGATGGAGGGGTAACAGAAGGAAGCACGAGGGCTCCAAAA
>CM059484.1:1931389-1935801 GCA_030408155.1 Lophura swinhoii
CCCATTGCTCGGGACGTGGGTCGGTCCGAACGTTGTCAGCCAGGAGAGACAAAATCCGCGGAATAAAACTCATGGCAATGAAGGAAAAGTGTCCATTTCAGCTTCGCTTTGCATAGACGTCGCTTTCCTTTGTCCGCTGTGTTCAATATGCTGTGTTTTAAGTGTGAAAAAAAAAAAAAAAAGATGCTGTCGGTTCGGTTGAAAGCGATGTTGGACGGAGTGCGGCTGTTTTCCTTTCAGGTCGAATACAGCAGAGCGGAAAAATATAATGAGCGAGTTGGAAGGAAAGAAAAAAAAATAAAAGAAGGGTAAGGGAAGGAGAAAAAGCGGAAGAAACTCATATACAATACTGTAAATTAATTTTTCAACAGGGACGATGTTGATTACTGGTACTCGTAACCATAATTATTTGATATTAGCGCTGTGATAATTGAATTATTTAAAGGATTCATTACACGTATGATGAGTTTGCCTTCTCTGAGCTAACCGTCTGCAGATTTCTTTCCCTTCCTTCTAACAGCGTGCGAGAGACAAAACAATATCTATTCTCTGTATATTAAGATTGATTTTATTTCGGAGCGACCACCCCCATGGCGAGAAAGAGAAGAACGTAAAGTTAATATATGTTTAGCAACCCAACTCCAGAAACGCAATAAAAGTTAAAAATCTCCCCTACGGTTTTTTAATTATGATATTAGATCAGGAAGAAGGTCGGAGGGGGGGGGGTGGGGGGGTGGGAAAGGCGGGGGGGGACACACAGGGGGGGGGATTTATCGCTCCGACTGTTTGGTGCGGCTGTGCTGGGGTTGGTTGTTTTTATGTAAAAACATGGGTAGTCAAAAAGGCTCCATGCTGTTCGCCTTCATCTCTCCCCGCGAAATACCGCCGGCTTCGCTGCTTTTAATGCTCGTGCGATTTCTGATGCCGTTATCGGAGTGAAATATCAGAGATGTTAACGCTGCCTTGCGTCATTTTATTATTATTTAATTTTTTTTTTTTTTTTTTTTTTTTTTCCCCAGTCTATGCTCCTCTCCCAGCAGGTGGAATTTTAAAACCCGGAGGCTTTTTGCTCGTGTCTGCGTGCGAGCAGAGCCTGCGGATGAACTTTTGCTGCTGGGAATGACTTTGGGGTGGTTCGGCCATGCAAAGCGATGGGTTCGGGGTTGGGGGGTGGGGGGGGTGGGGGGGGTGAGGAGGGGGGCTGTGGGAAGATGGGGTTGCGCTGATCAGCTTTCCCTTTTTGCAGCAAGGGAAGGGGCCGGGTTGTGCTCTGCTTTGCTTTCTTAACATCCAATACAAATAAAAATCAATGATAAATAAAGGCGGCGGGGGGGGGGGGGGAGGGAGGGGGGAAGCGCCCTCTCTACCGCTTTACGTTGGTATTTGCTCATTTGGATATTTTTTTTTGGGGGGGGGGGGACGGGGGGACGTGTCTTGAAGTCTCAGGGCTTCCCTGCGTGATGCGCCCGCTGCAGAATAACGGGGGTTGATTTGGGGGGGGGAGGGGGGGGAGGGGAAGGGGGGAAGAGGCGTCCCCGACAGCAAATGTCCCGCTCAAGGTTGTTGTCGGAAGGTGTCTGGCTGTCTGGTTCGGGATTTGCATAGGTGCGAGCAGTGAAAACAGCAGCTCGGAGGGAGGGGTGGGGGCAGGCAGCAGACGGGACATCGCCCCCAGCTCCTTTATTTCAAGCCACTCAATTCGCGGTGAGTGCGGGCAGGTTTGGGACTGGGCTGAGCTGGAGATGCTCTCGCCAGGCCAAAGAGATCGCGGTGCAGCTCGGGTTGGAATCCATCGCCTAAAGCGGCACCGTTCTCCTCCCCCCCTTCCTACCCTCTCAAATCCCCCCTTCTCCCCTCCACCCCATGAATTTCGTGGGGTTATTGTCTCATTTGAGGGCATCAGGCTCTCTTAACACCTTATGCTCGCTTCCAAGCTCGCTGGTGTGCAACCGGAGCAGCCAGACAATAGGATTTGCAGACACAACTTGGAGCTTGCAACTATAGTTATCTATGCTAATTACAGGGTGTCTGACAGAAACATAATAAATGTAAAGGGAGAAGTATAGAAATATGTTTCTCCAGGCGGTATACGGTTCGCCTCTCTGGGTTCAGGCTTGTTTTCTCGCTCTTCTTTTCATTTTCTTCGCTGGGAATTTTTTTTCCCCTTCCCTTGACCCGCATTGCATATCACACCCAAAAACCGAGCTAACCTGGAATGCCTCAGCGTGAGGCTTCGCTGCTGCTCGGGAACATTTGTAGAAATGGCTTCGTCTGGGGGAGACCTGAAATTTGGGGGGGAAAAATAAAGGGCACCATGGCACACTTAAAGAAATCGTTCAGAGCTTTAATTGCACCTCGGAATTTATTGTCTATTACCCGTACCTCCAACACTGGAGAGACAGGAATTCTTAGCAACAGACAGAGGGGGTGGGGGGGTGGGGGGGTGGAAGGGGTGTGGGGGGGGGAAACACTTAAGCAGGTAAAAAACTCCCGCAGTGGGGTTTTAACCCGGAGCTGAATGTCTCCGTCTCCAACATTGGGTCGGATTGAGGTTTTCTCGTCGATGTGAGGCGATGGGATCGCGGGTTCCTCCGCTCTGTTGTTGGCCCGAAGAGTTTTTCCTCTGTGAGATCTCGTAAGGAGAGCTGAATAAATATGATTTTCAAATAGCCGAAGAATTTAGCGGCGGGGGGGGGGGGAGGTTTGGATGGGGGGGGGGAGGGTGGGAGAGGCAAAGCCCGGAGCCTGCAGTTGCGCTGCTGCAGGAAGAACGGATGGTATCTGGCCTGAAATTAATCTTTCCCCATATTTATTTACTTTAAGAGACAATCCTGAATAAATAGAGGCATCTGGAGGACAAGAAATATTTTTGCTGCCTCTTCAGAGAGTCTGCTTTGGATTCACGCTGTCCATTGTGCGCAATCCTCCCCCCCCCCCCGCACCCCCCCTTTCTTCCTCCCATTTTTTTTTAATAGCAGAAAAGGAACAAAAGAAAGAGAGAAAGAACTTGGGCAGGCAGAAGAGGAGAGGAAGGGAGTGGGGAAAGGACAAAGCGGGGGGAAGAAGGGAACTCCGGCGCTGCTGAGATGCAGAGGGAAGTTGGTTGCAGCTGACTTCGCTTTCTCGTACGGAGCGATCGGAGCTCAGCACCGCCCTTCCCCGCTCCGCACGGCCGGAGGTGTTCTGGGGGGAGGATGAGGGGGGGGAAAGGGGGGGACGAAGCGGCGAGAAAACACCGATTTTTTTTATTATTCCGACCTTGACAGTGTTAATTGAACACTGGGGGGATGAGGCTGTGCTCTTCTTTTTTTTTTTTTTTCCCTCTTTCTCCCCCCCCCAACCCCCTCCCGCGCCACCCCCCCCCCCATCCCCCATCCCCCCCCCCCTCTCCGTGTCTGTATCCGTGTGTGTGTGAATGTCTGCTCGGAGGCTCGGTTTGTCTGTCCGTCTGTCCGCGTGTCCGTCCGCCTGTCCGTACCCGCTCGGTTCCTGGCGCATCCCCAGCTCAGCTCCCGGCGTTCGGCTCCGCGTTGCCCTGAGCGGACGTTCAGCTCTCGGCCCCTGCGGGATGCAGCTGCGGGGGAGCCGGGCCTGCAGCTCCAACACTCCCCCCGCCGACCCCCGCATGCTGGGGGCTGCGGGTTCTCTTTTCCCTATCACCACTTTTCCACCCCCCCCGCCCTTCTTCACCCCCTCCCCCCCCCCCAAAAAAAAAGATTTAAAAGCAAGAAAATCCAAGAAATCAGTGTCACCTCGTTGCTGTAAGCTCTCCAATAGGGTTTTATTCTCCCTCCCCTCTTCTGGCTTTTATTTTATTAGGATTATTATTTTTTTTTTTTTGTCTCCGCTCCTTCCAATCAGGGGAGAATCGCTCAAAGCGAAAGCAAAAGGTTTGGAAGGGAGAGGAGAGGGATGCACCGCGCTGAGCACACAGCACTGTCCGGGAGCGGGCGGACATGGGAAGGAGCATTCAGCCCCGAAAAGGTGTCAGAAGTCAATGGCTCAGACAAAGGCTTCGTCTTCTGTAACCTCCTCATTTGCCAGGAGAGACTGTTTCTTAATCTGTTTTATTTCTCCTCCACCGGGAAATCAAATAAAATGAAGTGTAAGATAGGATTCCTGCGGCTCGTGGGTTGCTAGCGTTAGTTTTGCTCCGTGCCACCAAGTTCCTTCCCCTTGCAGATTGAAAAGAGGAGGTGAGAGGCAAAGCCGTGAGCCTGCCTGGAAAGGGACCCGATGGTTCACCATCATTTCGAGAAGAGATCATCTCCCCTCCAAGAGGGTAACCGGAGCTTTGGCGGAGCACAAACGCTGCGAGATAACCTTGCAGGAGCTGAAGGCGATGGCAAAGCGTGCTGTAATTGCGGTGCGGATCTTTGCTCGTGTTTCTGGCCAGGAGGAATGCTCGGGAT
>CM059484.1:1935901-1971466 GCA_030408155.1 Lophura swinhoii
CCCTATTCTATTCTATTCTATTCTATTCTATTCTATTCTATTCTATTCTATTCTATTCTATTCTATTCTATTCTATTCTATTCTATTCTATTCTATTCTATTCTATTCTATTCTATTCTATTCTATTCTATTCTATTCTATTCTATTCTATCCCATCCCATCCCATCCCATCCCATCCCATCCCATCCCATCCCATCCCATCCTTTCATTCCTTCCTTTCACCTCTTCACCGTTTCCCTTCATCTCATCTCCTTCCATCCCCCCCCCAACCCCTCCCCCCCCCCATCCCCCCCCCCACTCCCCCCCCCCTCCCCATCCCTGCGGTCCCTCTACGGGCTCTGATGGATGAACGCAGCCGCGGTTCACGCAGAGTTCACGCGGATTTCGCCGCAGCCGAAGGCGGAGCCGCAACCCCCCCCCCCTTCCCCCCCCCCCCTCCCATTTCCACCCCCCCCCCCCCCCTCACCCCCCATTTCCCAGCTATAAACCTATTTCTGCCCCCCCCATCCCCCCCCTTCCCAATTTACAACAGAAATACGAACACCCCCCCCACCTCCCACCCCCCCCCAGCCCCCCCCACTGCAGGTTTGAAAACGAAACACTCGATGTGCAGCACCAACATCCCCCCCCCACCCCCCAACGCCCCCCCCACACCCCCCAGCCATAAACGACCTCCTTGACTCCACCCCCAATGAGCCCCCCCACCCCCCCCATGCACCCCCCCAGCACTGCATCACCTCCTGCATAACCCCCCCAATGACCCCCCCCACCCCACCTCTCCCCCACCACCCCCCCCCACCCCCCCAACGCCCCCCCCAGCCATAAATGACCCCCTTGACTCCACTCCCAATGTGCCCCATTATGCACACGCCTCCACATGTATGTAATGCCGTGTACGGCCTCCTTACATGCGCGTGATTCCTGATGTCTGTGCGTCTGCGTGTCCGTGCGTCCCCATTTCTAGCCGTCTGTCTGTCTGTACGTCCCATTTTCTGTGTCTGTGTGTCCGTATGTCACCTCTATCCGTCTGTCTGTCCGTACGTCCCACTTTCTGTGTGTCTGTGTGTCTGTATGTCACCTCTATCCGTCTGTCTGTCCCATTTTCTGTGTGTCAGTGTGTCTGTATGTCACCTCTATCTGTCTGTCTGTCCGTACGTCCCACTTTCTGTGTGTCTGTGTGTCTGTATGTCGCCTCTATCCGTCTGTCTGTCTGTACGTCCCGTTTTCTGTGTGTCTGTGTGTCTGTATGTCATCTCTGTCCGTCTGTCTGTCCCACTTTCTGTGTGTCTGTGTGTCCATATGTCACCTCTATCCGTCTGTCTGTCCGTACGTCCCACTTTCTGTGTGTCTGTGTGTCTGTATGTCGCCTCTATCCGTCTGTCTGTCTGTACGTCCCGTTTTCTGTGTGTCTGTGTGTCTGTATGTCATCTCTGTCCGTCTGTCTGTCCCATTTTCTGTGTGTCTGTGTGTCTGTATGTCACCTCTATCCGTCTGTCTGTCCGTACGTCCCACCTTCTGTGTGTCTGTGTGTCTGTATGTCACCTCTATCCGTCTGTCTGTCCCATTTTCTGTGTGTCAGTGTGTCTGTATGTCATCTCTATCCGTCTGTCTGTCCATATGTCCCACTTTCTGCGTGTCTGTGTGTTTGTATGTCATCTCTATCCGTCTGTCTGTCCGTACGTCCCACTTTCTGTGTGTCTGTGTGTCTGTATGTCGCCTCTATCCGTCTGTCTGTCCATACGTCCCGTTTTCTGTGTTTCTGTGTGTCTGTATGTCACCTCTATCCGTCTGCCTGTCCGTACGTCCCACTTTCTGCGTGTCTGTGTGTCTGTGCATCCCCATTTCTATATGTCTGCATGTCTGTACGTCCCCACGTGTCCCCATTTCTATCCATCAGTGCGTCTGTACGTCCCCATTTCTGTCTGTACGTCCCCATTTCTGTCTCCATGTCCCCATTTCTATCCATCAGTGTGTCCGTACGTCCCCATTTCTGTCTGTATGTCCCCATTTCTGTCTCCACGTCCCCATTTCTATCCATCAGTGTGTCCGTATGTCCCCATTTCTATCTGTACGTCCCCATTTCTGTCTCCACGTCCCCATTTCTATCCATCTATGGGTCTGCACGGCTCTCCCAAAGGACCACATTTGGGGTTTATCCCTTCCCCCCCCCCAAATCTAATAGCTGGAGCCCACCTCCAGATAACCCCCACCCCAACCCCTCCCCCCCGTCGCTCTGCATCTCCTATGGGTCTCCTATAGATCTCGACCCGCGTCTAAATCACATTTGGGGTTTGTCTTCGTGTTCCCAGCTCCAATCTGTATCCAGAGGGCTCAGCACCACACCACCCACAATTCCACCCCCCCCCCCTTCCTTCAGCCCCATTGTTTCTGGGCTGGATGCTGCGATCCCGGCGCCGAACCCGCAGCGTTACTCTGCGGGCAGAATTCCATCCCGCTGTCACCCTGCGGATGAGGGAATGTGGGATGGATGGGGAGGGGTGGCCATAAAGCAAAAGAAAATGAAGGGGGGGGAGGATATAAGAAGAGCAGACCCTTATGCGGGGAGGTGGGGAGGGGGGGGAACCCCCCACATCCAAACCCGTCCCCAAAAGCAAAGGAGTGAAAGTGGGGTTGAGCAGCTCATCGCAACCTGCGACCCTCAGTTTGGGTTGGGACCCCCCCCAAAAAATGGGACCCCCCTCCCCCCCCGGTCCGAATCCCCCCTCCCTTGCCTGGGGAAGGGGTGGTTGTGCTGCTGGCATGGGGATGGAGCAGGGAAAACTGCTGCAGTTCTTATGAACGGCATTAAAATCCCACCCTACAGCATCCCCCATCGCACCGCCGGGCCGTTAAATGGGGACGAGGCGATAAAAGCGGTTTCCCACTTTACTCCGTCCCGTTTGGGGACGATGGGGGACGAAGCCGGATCGTTTTGGGGTCACCTCCACAACCCTTCCATCCCCCCTTCCCCCCCCCCCAAAGAAAAGCAACCCATCCCCACACAGCGCAGCAAAAGGGAGAGAAAGAAACCGCTTCGAGGCCCCTTTTGCCGAACCCCGCATTTCCATCTCAGGGTGTTTTTTTGGGGATTCCCCTCCCCACCCCCGACCCCCAAAACCGTTTTTGCACCCTCCTCCCCACCCCCCCCCCCCTTTTCTGTGGGTTTTTCTTTCCGAAGCCAACGGCGATGGAAACAGACGGCAGTTCTCGCTGCCATTGACGCGTCCTCGCCGCGCTTCTTTATTCGCATTCGAACAGCTCGAAAAAGGAGAAAAAGAAAAAACAAAACCACACAACTCCGCATCTCCAAACCCAAACAAAAGCAGCCGCCGGGCCGAGGAGGAGCGGAGCAATAAAATGTTTTTCCTCGTTTCCAGGCGGTTTTCTGGCCTCTCTCTCGTCGAACGCTGCTCTGTTGTTCCTCGCATCGCTTTGCCATCTTGCGGCTCTGGGGAAGGAGGGGCTTCACCCCGCGCTCACCCCCATCCATCAGCCCGACAGCCCGCGCTCGTGGGGCCTCTCACCCTTTTCATCTCCCTGTTTGTGTGCGGCCGCCCGCTGCAGCCCCGCACAATGCGGCCCTGCAGCATCCCCACCCCGACCGCAGCCCGCGGCTGCATCCTGCATCCCACATCCTGCATCCCATGTCCCGCATCCTGCATCCCACGTCCTGCATCCCATATCCTGCATCCTGCATCCCACGTCCTGCATCCCACATCCTGCATCCCATATCCTGCATCCCATATCCTGCATCCCACATCCTGCATCCTACATCCTGCATCCAGCATCCCATATCCCATACCCTGCATCCCACATCCTGCATCCCATATCCTGCATCCCATATCCTGCAGCCTGCATCCTTCATCCCATATCCTGCACCCCGCATCCCACATCCTGCATTTCATATCCTGCATCCCATGTCCTGCATCCCACATCCTTCATCCCATATCCTGCATCCCACATTCTTCATCCTGCATCCCACATCCTGAATCCCGCATCCCATATCCTGCATCCCATAACCTGCATCCTTCATCCTATACCCTGCATCCCATATCCTGTATCCTGCATCCCACATCCTGCATCCCATATCCTGCACCCTGCATCCCATATCCTGCACCCTGCATCCCATATCCCGCATCCTGCATCCTATATCCCGCATTCTGCATCCCATATCCTGCATCCTGCATCCTGCATCCCATATCCCGCATTCTGCATCCCATATCCTGCACCCTGCATCCCATATCCCGCATCCTGCATCCCATATCCCGCATTCTGCATCCCATATCCTGCATCCTGCACCCTGCATCCCAGATCCTGCATCCCATATCCTGCATCTTGCATCCTTCACCCCATATCCTGCATCCTGCACCCCACATCCTGCATCCTACATCCTGCATTCCATATCCTGCATCCTGCATCCTTCATCCCATATCCTGCACCCCGCATCCCATATCCTGCATCCTACATCCTGCATCCCATATACGGCATCTTGCATTCCATATCCTGCATCCTTCATCCCATATCCTGCATCCTATGTCCCGCATCCCACATCCCACATCCCGCATCCTACATCTTAGATCCCATATCCTGTATCTTACATCCTGCATCCTGCATCACGAATCCCACATCCTGCACCCTGCATCCTGAATCCCAAATCCTAAATCCTCCATCTTGCATTCTTCATCTTTCATTCCGAATCCTGAATCCCAGATGCTGCCCTCCACACCCCCACATCCCACATCCTGCATCCCATATCCCACAGCCTGTATCCCGTTCCCTGCATCCCACATCCTTCATCTCACATCCCACATCCCCGATCCCAAATCCTGCATCCTGTACCCTACATCCCATATCCTTTAAACTACATCCTTGGTTCCACATCCCATGCCCACACCCCACATCCTGTACCCCACATCCTGAATCCCAAATCCTAAACCCTCCATCTTGCATTCTTCATCTTTCATTCCGAATCCTGAATCCCAGATGCTGCCCTCCACATCCCATATCCCACATCCTGCATCCCATATCCCACAGCCTGTATCCCGTTCCCTGCATCCCACATCCTTTCACATCTCACATCCCACATCCCACATCCCACATCCCTCATCTCGCATCCCACATCCCCGATCCCAAATCCTGCATCCCATATCTCACAGCCTGTATCCCGTTCCCTGCATCCCACATCCTTTCACATCTCACATCCCACATCCCCGATCCCAAATCCTTCATCCTGTACCCTACGTCCCATATCCTTTAAACTACATCCTTGGTTCCACATCCCATGCCCACACCCCACATCCCGTACCCCGCATCCTGAATCCCAAATCCTAAATCCTCCATCTTGCATTCTTCATCTTTCATTCCGAATCCTGAATCCCAGATGCTGCCCTCCACACCCCATATCCCACATCCTGCATCCCATATTCCCACGGTCCTTGCACACCTTTGCATGCCCTTGCAGACTCTTGCACACCCTTGCACACCTTTGCACATCCTTGCAAACCCCTACACACCCCTGCACATCACTGCACACCGTTGTCTGCCCTCGCGCATCCTTGCAGACCTTTGCACATCCTTGCAACTCACGCACCCTCGCACATCTTTGCACGTCCTTGCAGACTGTTGCACATCAGTGCGCACCCTTGCACGCCCTTGCACACCTTTGCGTGGCTGCGCACGGGTGCAATTCACCCGGGGAATTCACAACCAAAGGGGTGCAATTGGATGCAAAGAAGCGACACCAAAGCTTTGCACGCTCAGGAGGAGATTTCTGGTGGCACAGCAGCGTGCTTTGGTCTCATTGCTGGCTCATTGCACGACCTGGCCCTTTGCCTTTGCTGTTACCCAATTTGGAACAGCCCAGGGACCGTTCATCCCCAGCATTTTGGACAACCCCAGCTGCAAATCCTCCCATCCGGAGACGTTCCCTCCACCACCGCATCCCAACAGCACCGCACCGCCGCAGAACAAAGCGCCATCAATAAACAAACACCCCTTTTTTCCCATCGTTTTTTTTTTTCTTCATAACCCCATAACCCTCCCCCATATCCCCCCACCCCACCTCCCTTACGCCCCCCCCCCTTCCATCTCCATGCATTAACATGCAAGGCGCCCGCTGACCTTTCTTTGCACTGCGTGTTGGGGAGGAGCGCGGCGCAGCGCGGGCTGCGGGCGGAGGGGACGGCGATGCAGATTCTAATTTTGCCATTACTGTCACGGGGCCATTTGTCACCCAGCCCGGGGAGACTCCATGCGTGGACAGACATCAACCCTTCCGATGCTCCTCGTGCTGCCCTCATTGAAATTGGGGGCATGGAGGGGAGGGGGATTTACCAGTATGCGAAAGGTGGGGAGTAGATTTCAATCACGATGCTGAGCCATAAAGGGGAGAAACGACCCCAAAACGCCGCCGACGTCCACCCACCACCATGCAGCCCGATTGCATTTTGGGGGATAAAGCAAGACGGATGGTGCATCCCTGGGTGTCCCCCCACCCCCTCGTTGCGTGTCCCCGTCTGCGGAGCAGAAGCGATCGCCCTCCATCCAGATATTAATTCTCCTATTAAATTAAATAACGCCAAGGGTTGTGCTGCTTTCATTACGCGTCGTGGGCGAGCGAGCTGCCTGCAGCCTCTGCCTCCTCCTCGCCTCCCGCCAGCAGAGCACTAATTAGCAACAGGCAGGAGAGATGCTCGTCTGCCTCCTGCCCTTTATTAATTGCTGTGAGTAATAAATAGACTTCTGGGGCTCGGGGCGGTGAGAGTTGCTGCCCCTCATCCCTGGGGTCCAGAATGGTGAGAGGAGGTGATGGGGCACCTCGTGGAGTAGAGGAGAGGTGATGGGGTACCCACATTTTTGGGGGGAAAATACTCCCAAATTGGGAGTTAAGGTGTTCTACTGATGAGAGTGGGGTGGGGTGGGAGGGGATGGGAAGCCCTGCCCTGGTGGTGCCAATGGGGGATTCTCTGGGGGGGCAACATGGGATGCATCCCTGGGAAAGGGCATATGGGGCACAAACCCATCCCTGGGGTCGGATCCAGTGCCCTCTGAGGTTCATTTCCAACCCAATTGGTTCTGCCCTCTGCTCTCTGCCCATCCCGACTCCCTCTGGAGTCAACGGAAAGAGCTGGCACAGATCCCCCATGCGTGGGAACCCCCCCCCAAAACATCCCGACCCCTTCCCACGATGTAACACTCAGCTCATCCCATCTGGAAGGACACTGCTTAAAAGCACATCTCGAGGGCTCATTAAGCAGCATCGCCTTTCCGGGCTGCTCTCATCTCTCCATCCTTCACCACCACGAGATTGATTTAAAACCCTGAGCTCCGCACCCAGCATCCTTCCTACAGGAGCCACGCTGCTCGTTAGGTTAATTGCTTTTGCTCGCTCTGCTGGCAATCCCAGACAGGCAGCTCACAGCCCCAGCCCTGCATGGAGGAACTCAGCCCCGCTTGTGGATTATTGGATTTCACACTGAACTTTAGGAGAGCTCAACTATTTTCCACCCTTTTCCTCACCAGGGTTTGGTTTCGGTGCCGTGCTGCTTTGCTTCATCCCTCTTTGTTTTTCGGCTGCTCTGTTTCAGAAGGGATTTGCTGCTGCTCACACCCATTAGCTTTCATCATCAAAGGCCCAAATTCCCCCCCTTGGCATTTCTCTCGTGGCAGAGAACAGCGATGCCACCCAATGTGACGCAGCCCCAAACCAAGGGGATTTTCTGTGGCATTTTGGCATGCCCCAACCCCCATATTTCAAGAGGGCACTCATTCCAAGCTCAGCTCTTTGGGCTTTAAGCCCAACTTGTGGCACTCAGCTCATTTTAACACCACACCTCTATTTTGCAGCATCATTGGGGCTCTGCAGCTCCTGCACGGCCATCAGCCCACCCTGCAAACAAAGGCTGCACCGGGCTGCAGGACGCCGTGTGTTTTATCCAAGCACGTTTTTCCCTTCTCCTCCCATCCCTGCTGTCTCTCAGCATCTTGCACTGCTCTGCCCGTCCTCCTCCCATAGCTGGGAATTGCAGCTCTGCATCCCGTAAGCCAAAGATGCTTTTCCCAGCCCGGTTCTGCTCAGCAACCTGCGGGAAAGGAGAGATGGATTCTGCCCCGACCGCCAAGGGAGCAGCAGTAAATCACCTCCCATTGACTGAGGAGTGCTTTCGTTCCGAGCAGAGTGCACTTTGCATGCATTTTGCATGCACTTCCAGTGCACTTTAAATTAATGCACTTTCAACTCAAAGCCTCCGCTAATTCAGATTTCCCTGCACGAGCGTTCTCCTGTAGATGTGTTCCCGACCCAAAGCCCTTCGTCGGTGGGCAGACAGCCTCCACGTTGTCTTCTTCCCTCATCCCAGGGCTAAATTAACCGAGCTAATTGCCCTCACAGCCACGCATGGGGTGTGGGGGACGCAGCGAACACATCCTGCCAGGCTGACCCACCCCTAAGCTCGCCCTATAGCACCCTGCCTGTGGGTTGTGGGGCAGCTCTGGGCTCTGCCCTCCTCCTCCCAGAGGGAAATAATTCATCTCGCTGCCCTCCTGCTGACTCTCTCCTGCATTGATCCATTGCCAATTGGCCGCCCTGCGAGAGGAGAGGGGATGGAGGCTGCAGGATTCGCTGCCGATGCTGTAAGGACAAAGTCAAGGGGATGTGATCTTCTGAGAAATACATCCAGGCTGATTTTGGGAAGAGGGGATGTTTGGGGGCTGGATGCTGCGTGATCTCACGTGGGTGATGCTCTAAATGTGGGATGTGTTGGAATTTCCTCTCGACCTCCCTTTGCACACTGCGAAGGTTGGGAGGTAATGATGGCCCTGTCCTCATTTTGAACCAGAGGAGTGAGATGTAATGGCACTAATTAGCTGTGTGCACTTTCCATCTGCACAGTGTTAGCCATTCAATAGACGTGCCTAAATAAGGAGCTTCAAAGTGCCCCAAATTCTCTGCACTCAGTGAATAGAAATCAGCACCTTCAGATCTACGCTGCGGTGCAAATTGCAAACCCACAAGGAATCACCC
The DNA here is from genome assembly GCA_030408155.1 of Lophura swinhoii. Lineage (NCBI taxonomy): Eukaryota > Metazoa > Chordata > Aves > Galliformes > Phasianidae > Lophura > Lophura swinhoii. Next base: position 1,944,924 of record CM059484.1, read on the forward strand.
ACTGAGGAGAGGGGAACCTTCAGAGAAGTGCCCCAAATGTGTCTCCTCTCTTGAAAACGGATCATTGGACTCAACCCAACGTTGGTTTGTTGGCAGAGCTGGAGAGGTGCTGCCCTTTGGCAGTGGGATGGAACAGTTTGACCCAACCCAACGCTTATTGGTTGGCAAGACCAGAAGGATGCTGCCCTTCTATGCTGGAATGGAAGGTGGAACTCAACCCAACGCTGACTGGTTGGTAAGATCAGATGGGTGCTGCCCTTTGATGACAGAATGGAACCGTTTGACTCAACCCAATGCACATCTGTTGGCGAGATCAGATGGATGCTGTCTTCAGTACTGGAATGGAACACAGGACTCAACCCAACATTGGTTTGCTAGAAAACTGAACGGATGCTGCCCTTTGAGAAAGCAGTTGAAGCTCATCTGTAGCATTCCCTGGGAAATGAGAGCTCGTGCTGCTGGTGCAGGTCATGAGGCTGATGGCTCTGGTCGCTGCCGTGCCATAAATCCTCTCTGCGGTGCTTCAGCTGCCAGGCGAGCCCGGCGGCACCAAGAGGTACCCACAAAGAGACATCCATCAGCGTTAACCCAAATCAACCTTTAAAATGGATTAGCCAGAGCATATAAAACCCCATTCTGGACACTTACCCAGAATTAGAGTTAGTTTAATTCACTTTAGCTTAATTCGCAAAGCTAAACCGAATTAAGGGCGGCTGCGTTTGGAACGAGCAGCTCCACGCGTGGAGTTTAACGTGATTTACATCGCCTGCTCTCAATCCACACCTCTGGGTGATCTATGTGCCACCGGGGAGCAGAACTGGCAGGGAATGCAGGGTAAGAATTACAGCTCCCGGCCGTGCTCGGCCGCTTCAAGATGCTCAGCTGCGAACCTGAGTTGTGGCTGCGCCGAGGGCTCCCATGCCACATCCAGCAGTGATGTGAGAGCAGAAAATGTGCAAGGACAGGGCTGGGGAAAAAAGCTGGGAATTCATCCTCAGGGTTTTGGTAATGGCTGAGACACCAGCGCAGCTCCTGCACCCGAAGCTGGGGATGGATGGATGCAGCTGAATGGGGTGGGTAAATGCGACGTCCGGATGGATTTTGAATCTTTGCATCCCAAGGTGGGGTTTCTAGAGCTGGTCAGGATGGGAGAGGAGTTTGGAAGTGTTTGTAGGAATGCATTCGGCTTTCCCCTCCAAGCAGAATGAAGCCCTGGGAAGCAGCCTGCGCTGGGAAGCTGACCCCACTGCAATCCCTGCCCGCAGTGCCGTCATGCGCAAAGCACGGGCTCTGCAGCACAGTTCCTCCCTCCCCACCGTTCCCACTGGGGATCCGCCTCACCAGACCCTGATTTCCTCTGTTTTCCTCCCAAAAATGTCACCGAACCGTTGCCAAACATCACCGCAGGGTCACCGAGTCCCGGAGAAGGACGGAGGGAGGAGAGACGTTTCCAGATCTCTTCTTGCAGCAGTGGGAGGGATGGAAGGGACCCTCCAACCCCCCGATGAAATTATATCTACGGCGGCGATCGCGCTGGAATTCGGCTCTCATTGACCCCATCAAACCAGGGAAATGCCTCCGTTGGGGCTTTGAGGAGGTTTCTTGTCTTCTCCTTATTAATCACAGGCAAGAAAGCAGGTCCCTTCCCCTCCCATAAATCTTGCTGCAGCGTTGGCCGGACGCTTGGCTCGCTGCCTCCGCGCTCTGCTTCTACAAGGGATGAACTGGGGAGGAAGAAGGGAGTTCCTGCACTGCTGTGTGCAGCTCCGGGCTCCTGCGGGGTGCTAAGCACACACTTAATGCTGAGCAAATGTTTCCATGCTTCGTTGAGCCCGGGCATTAAAATCCTAAGGTTTGCTTTAAACTTCTGCCCTGAATTTTCTCGAGCCTGAGGATTTATGGGTGGGGTTTGTGTAGATGAGAAGAGGAGAAATTTTATCTGTATGGGGAAAAAATGAGGCTCTCGTCCTCCCCACCCTGATTGATGCCCGCTGGTAACTTGCTGAAAAACCCCGGAGCGCTGAATATAGGGGGGGAATTATGAGCATTTTCTGTTACCCACAGAACTCATTCAGCATCTGTAACCCCGATGGACCATCCCAAGTGGAAACCCAAGGACCACCAACCCGACCTCTCCCTGTTTGTCAGTGATGGAGGCGATGGTCTCCGCTTCCCATCAGCTCACTTTGTCTTCCATCCACACCCACCTGGGACGAAAAGAGGGGAAAATGTGGGGTGTGGAGATGGGGAAGGGGCTGGCACCGCTCCCTGTGCCCCCACCTCTTCCAAATAGGGCCAAAACATCTCCAACTCCTTCACGTCTCCGAAATGTCTCCTTTCCACTAGTGGATGGGCACCTATTGAAGGATCTCAGCAGAGGGAATTCAAATGGTTCTAACGCTAACCGCTCTCAAGGTAACCATTATCATCCCTTAAAAACATTTTATTATGAAGGCAGGAGTATGTTTTAGCAATACTCAGATGGCTCCTTAGTGTCATGTTTATCCCGGGCCGGGCGCTTCTCAGAATGAATGAGTTGATGAGATCCAAGTTCTCCTTTTGTTTAATGGACTTTAAGTTGTTTAAATCATCGGCTTCACTTAAACCTCGCACTTAAAACAGAGCAGTCTGTTTCTCTCCATTAAAAGGTCATCCATCACAGAATGAGTCTTTCCGGAAAGCCCCAATGGAGAACCAAAGGGTCCACACCACGTCACAGCCCTGGGTTGGGTGTTTTCACGTGGGGTGAACCATTTCCTGGCAGAAGGGGCCCAAAATCACCACCAAGATAGCAGGGTTGGTGTTGCACCAAGTGGTGACACCACTGGGTTTTGCACGGGTTGAAATGTAGGATAAGAGTTGGACCAGAAAGCACATGAAACCCAACCAATGTGAGGACACACGGAGGCTTCTCCATCCACAGTCACTGTTAAATCCAAGGGTTTTCCTCTAAAATATGTCCCCAACCATGAAACCCAAGGGCTTTCCTCCCAAATTCATCCCCAACCATGAAACCCAAGGGCTTTCCTCCCAAATTCATCCCCAAAAATGAAACCCAAGGGCTTTCCTCTCAAATTCATCCTCAACCATGAAACCCAAGGGCTTTTCTCTCAAATTCATCCCCAGCCATGCAACCCAAGGGCTTTGCTCTCAAATACATCCCCAACCATAAAACCCAAGGGTTTTCCTCTCAAACTCATCCCCAAAAATGAAACCCAAGGGCTTTCCTCTCAAATTCCTCCCCAAACATGAAACCCAAGGGCTTTCCTCTCAAATTCATCCCCAGCCATGAAACCCAAGGGCTTTCCTCTCCGATGCCCCCAGCCACGAAATCCCAGCCATATCCTCGCACGTACATCTGACTTGGGAAGCCACGCAACTCAACCACAACAATTACCATCATCCCTTCCGTTCCCTTTTACACCCACGGAGCTCAGAGTTGCCCCCCACCACCCTCCCAGAGCCCCCATCTATTTCCAGCTGACTTTGTGTTCTCCTTGCGACATCCGTGCGCGCGCGGCGCAGATGTAAATACATCCCCGCTGTCCTGCTTTGATTCATGCTTTGGTATCGAATGGCGTGCGCCTCCCTGGACGTCATAAATCTCCTCGGGGTAACTCCACCTGAATTGCTCTTTGTGTGCGTTGCAGGTCGGGATGAAGAACTGCTCTGCAGGGGAGCAGCTCGCCAGCGCCGTGTTTCCATTTGCCTGCACGGATCGACGTCTGCAATAGGAGGGAATTGGGGTAGGGGCAGCCCAGGGTCTCCGGTGTGGAGCTCGGAGGGAGACAAAAAAAATGCTTTTTGGGGACTTGATGTGTTACAAATCACAGATTGTCCCACCCCGGTGGGGAGCAGGAATGGGGTCAGGGCAGTGTGTGGCCGAATGTCTCCTTGCATTTGCCATCGCCCTGCAGCAGCTGGAGTCAGATGATGAGGTCCCCCTGACGTGGATGCTTGGGGTTCCACAAATCCAACAAAACCTAACCAACCCAGAGCAATCTCATCACCCTGTGACCACCTCAGAGCCACCTCAGGGCTCAACACGATGCCATGGGAGCACCTCAGTGCTGGGATAACCTCATGTGGGCACGGAAACTGGTCTTGGTCAGCAGCGGTCCTCCAGGCTCTCACAGTGCCATGAGAACATCTCCAGGATGTAGTGGGAGATTCTCCTCCAGACATGGAACCACGGCCAACAGCAGCCCTCCAGGCTTGCAACATGGGAGCACCACTGGGATAAACTGGGACATCCTCATGTGGGCATGGGGACACTCAGTCACAGCAACCGTTGCCAACGTCCCCAACCTGGAACACAGAGAGAAGAGGCCACATCCTGCCTGAAACCACCACCTTCTCCACCCATCCACTCCTTCAGCTCCAGAAATACGCTGACATGGGGTAATCTGCATCCCAGAGCTCTGCCTCCAACCATCCACAACATCCACAGAGCGAAGCCTTGGTGAGAAACACATCCGGATGGGGCTGAGCTCACAGCTCAGGGAGCGTTCCAGCAAAAGGAAGGGATTTATTTTTTGGAATCCTGTAGGAAAAAAGGGAGTGCAGCACTCGTGGGCTCCCGAGAAGAGTGAGATTGGCACTGCACAAAACGATCACAGAGCACAAAGCCCTCAATGCCTTTCATTACGTCCGCAGAATTAAAAGCCATGGAGCGAGCATTGAGAATCCGCCGGCTTGATAACAGAAGTAAAAAGTTGTTAATCAGGCACGTGACCCTATAAAATAAAGGGAATAATTGAAAAGATATCTAATTTATCTATTGAATGCCTCCAACGCTCTCTTTATCACCGAGATGGACAGAATATAATTGGTGCGGTGAAAGCCATCAATCTTAGGAAGTGGGCTTTCTGTACAAGATACAACTATTACTGTCATATTATGACACCATAATATCAAGATCAATGACATTTTAAACGCACTCCAGTTATGGGCAATTGGTGACAATAAAAACAGTGACAAATTGATGAAACAAGCGCCAAATGATCCGGCGTCTAAAATAAACCATAAATAATCTTCTTAAAAATATATAAATACCCACCAAACCGGCTGCGGCTGGGGGTGGGGGGCGGTGATTCCTTCCACCCCAAGGGTGGTTCCTTCCATCTCCAATGGGCCACGATTTTCTCGAAGGGGAAACTTCCCCCTTTTGATTTAGGGGTCATTCCCATGCGGTTTAATAATGTTATCGTTAGCATAATTGTTGCTATAAAAAGGAAGGTTATGGTTTCGAAGGGCTGAAAAGCCGACGTGGTAAACAGCGGCACGATTTTTTAAATCTTCTGGCACCAGGATGGTGATTTTCCCTCAGGGCCTCCGTGGTCCTTAAATAAAAATAATCACAATGGCAGCAATTGTGTCTGGAGCTCTGCAGAGCGCTCTGCTTGCAGTCAGCCCCGCTATGGGGACAGCATTTGGGTTTTTTTCTTATGGAAGGAGGAGATGGGGGTCAGGGAGGCTGAAACCCTACAGATCCATTCTTCTTCTGAAACCCGATGGAGTCACTGAGGTTGGAAATGAGCTGGAAGACCAACATCACAACCCCAACCCAGCCCCGCCGTGCTCACTCATCAAATCAAGGAGTCGTTAAGGTTGGAAAAGATCTCCAAGACCAACAACCCAACCCGTTCTCACCGTACCTACTCATCAAAGCATGGAGTCATTACGCTTGGAAAAGACCTCTGAGATCATTGAGTCCAAACCCAACCCGTTCCCCCAGTGCTCACTCGTCGTTAAGATCGAAAAAAGTCCCTCATTAAGGTTGGAAAAGGCCAACAATCCAACCCCAACCCATCCCCACCATGCCAACTAAAGCAAGGCTCTGTGTCTTGCTGCACCCAATGGAAGTTGTGCACTTTGGCTCTGCCCAAAGGCCACCATTCTCCTGTGGCTGAGCACTGAGCCTATATACTCTGAAAATAATGATGAAAATAATGATATATTTTTTTAAAAAGTGGAGAAAACAGGAAAAATCTCTCCGGTTTATGAATAAACATCCCCCCAAAAAAGGAAAGCAAATGCAGAGGACATCCTCAGCGCTGCTCGGTGGGTGTAGAGGAGTGAAACTGCTTGGTTCTGCCTCAGACTCGCTCCTTCTTCTCTATATTTGATAATAACCCCAAAATCAACACCACAATGCAGCGAAAAATGGCTCAGGAATGGAAAACGCCCCCAAACCCACACTCTGCTCGGATTCTTTTGGGATGAATTCGTGCCAGAACCATCCTGGCTTTCAGCAGCTCGTTCCCCCGCGGCTCCACGTGTCTTTGCCAACCACTCGTGGTCCTCAGCCTCATTCTGGGGTGAATTGTCCCAAAAAAATTGTCTCCGTGCAGGGACTCAGCACGGAGCCTCGGGGTGGGGAGTGATGGAAAATCCCACCTCTGAGCTGGAGGGGATTTCAGAGCAGGGACGGTGCTGGGACAAGCATTGGGGTCTCAGCAGGAAGATGTGAGGTGGGGGAAAGCTGTGATTTGTGTGCAGGGAGGAAGCTGAGGGGAAACTGAGGCAGGGCTCAGTGTTGTTCCTAAGGGGAAACTGAGGCACGGCTGTGTCCCTAAGGGGAAAGCGAGGCAGGGAAGTGGATGGGGAGGATAAAGACGAGCTGCAGCCCCCTACCTACTCCTCCGCCTCACCTCCATCAGAAGCCCCCCCCTGAGCCCCCCTCCCCTTCATTAGCATCCTCAGTGACCATCCCTAACGAGCAGCTGAAGCTCCAGCAGAATTAAACACCAGGAGATGGAGCACCGAAGCATCTCACTGCTGGCATCACTCAGCCCACGCTGATAGCGAGCGGCTCTAATGCTGAAATATGCGCCGTTTAGGGAAGCCAGCCCATCTCCCTGCAAAAAAAAAAAATAAAAAAATAAAAAATATATATAATAATAATCCAACAACTTGCAGCTTGATAAAAGATACTCCGGGTAAATACATTAATAGGAGGTAATTGAAAACTGGTGGGTGATCTTTAAGCAATCACGAGGTTGAGCTGGCGGTGGATGTACGGACGGCGCCGTTTTACAAATCACAGCCCGGGTGTTTTATGGGGTTGGGTCTCCGAGTGGAACAGTGGTGTCATATTTAGATTTCTAATTATATTTCGAGATGCTCCAGCGGCTCTCCCCGCCGTGCAGCACGTGGGGCTGAACAAAGGGGGAATTGCAGCCATAAAAGAGAGAGAGGACAAGGCATCACTGGATGGAAGAGATAAAGATGTTCCCTCTCCTCTTCCTGAGCCGGCTGATATTAATAGGACAGGAGGCTCTCTGCTCCTGGGCACGGATGAGAAAGCTGCAGCGTGGTTTTTTAATGCTGCTTTGCAATTTGCTTTCATTCTCTGGCCCCAAAGCAGCCATCCGTGCAGCTCCAGCAGTGCTCTCCTTGCTCAGCATCACCCGCATCCCAAATCCCATCCTTGGGGTGTGAGCTCTGTGCGCCCCGTGCTCCCATTTCATGGGGGGCGAGGGGATCCCACGCTGCTGTGCTCCCTTTGCCTGGGGATGTGGGGATGGAATTGGGGTGATTTGGTGCTGAGAATAAGGGACAATTCACCCCACGCTCCCCATTGCTGAAGGGCTTTGGGGGTCAGGGATGGTTGCGGTCCGTCTGTCCCCGCCGTCCATCTCTCCATCACCCCTCTCTGGTGACATTCCCCATTCCCACACTGTGCTGATGTCTCCCACCCACAGAGCTGAGACCCCCGGAAGGGGCTGATCCCCCTCCCCACCTCCCCACCATCCTCTCAGAGGTCTCAGAGTGGACCCCAACTCCGACATCTCTGCTCTAGGGCTGCGATTCCCAGCTGAACAGACAGACAGACAGACAGACGGATGGGTGCCCTTTCCCTGCACATCCCCGCCCCTCTCTGTGTGCAGGCAGCAGGATGTAAATCTCGAGGTCACATTTAATACCCACAAACAAGCAGTGCTGCTTGTAGGTGATTGCCAGGGGTTCTTTATAAGGCTCCTGCAGACGGATGGGCAGCACAGGGCCGTAAATACACCCATCCACAGCCTCATGCCTGCAGCACTGCGCTCTGCTCGGCTGTGATTCCCCACCTGGGGCTGCAGGGGGGGAGGTGGATGAGCTCAGAGCCCCCACTCTACATGGGACATCGTCCCAATGTTGTGCTGGGGGTGTGCAGTGCAACCCCCTCCCCGCGTGGGTACCAGCATCCCTCCGGTGTGGGGTGAGGAAAACAGCTCAGCTGGGGAATTCCCTCTGCAAAAGGAGTTTCTTTCCATTGGGTTTTGGTTGTAGTAAAATCTCACGGATTCTTTTCCCTTTTTTTTTTTTTTTTTTTAATGATTTTCTCCAAATTTGGCCCGGGTTGAGCCCCCAAAGGAGCAGCAATGAAACGCCGTGCCCTGATTTGCATGAACGGATGATTAGAGCTGAGCTTTGTACCCAGAGAGCCTCTTTTCCTTCTTTTAAGACACCCTGAAGAGATTCTCATCTATAGAAACCCATTACTACCTTTAATTAGCCTAAGCTTTAATTAACCTTAGGGTCCAGCACCCTGCTACCGTTATCCCACGGCTGGTGGCCCCTCCTATGCAGAATGCAAAGGTGTGGATGAGGAGAAGACGCAGGGATACGAGATGCAGAAGTGGGAGGGGGGACCCCAAGAGCCACCTATGGGGGTGGGGAAAATGAGTCAAAAAGCAACAAACCCCCCAAAATAAAAAACCACCCAGGCTGCTCCTTGTGCAGCATCTCCCCAATCCTCCCAATGGCAGGAATTCCCATGGATGGGGCAATACCTGCAGCCCCCATGCTTGGGAATGGGGAAAGTGGAAAGCATCCACCCCCCAACCCCCCCCAACCCCCCCCCGGGATCAGCAGACCCTGAGATTTCCCGTTGTCGGGCGGCCCCAGACGATTCCCTGCCCCACCGCCCGCCCTTTGAGACGCCAAACAAATAAATAAAGCCAAGAGAGAAAGGCTGAGCTGACAGATCGCCCCGGAGGGAGCCCAGCCTGAGCTCTGGAGCACAAAGGCGATATTCTCACCCTGTGCAAAATGCATTATGGCCCCGTGCAACCACTCCTTGTGTAAATACCAGCAATTTATGGCTGCTCCTCTCCCCGTAGCCCTACGGATGGTATTTGGATGGAGGAGAGGAGGGCAGAATGCGTCCCTGCATCCTCTGAACTCCAGCGAGGGCTCGGGGTGAAGCAGAGTTTGCGGTGTCTTTCCCGGGAGTAGGAATAAATACAGAAAGGTGGGGGAGGAAGGGATTGTAATTCTTTCGTGGGGATGGGATGGAGACGGTGGTTGGCGTGGGAGTGCTCTGTCCTAAAGGAAGAGAAGGGGAACGGGATGGGGGGAGAGGGGCTGGGGGCTCCGGGTGGGGAATGAGGTGTGAGTATGGGAGAAATGCTTGGGGTGGATGTAGGGATCTCAATGGGGAAAGGCTGCAGGCTTGGACAGATGGACAGACACAGGAAGACTTGGTTGGTGCAATCACAGTGATGCTTTGCTGGCTGCAGGGTTAAGGGAAATGGTGAAAATCCTGATGGAGAGCCCTTGGGAAAGGGAAAACTGAGGAAATGTGGCCTTCGTGCCACATCTCGTTGGTTTCCTTGGGACGGTTGGGTGCAGTGTGGGGTTGGTAGGGCCACAGCCATGCTCAGCTGTTGGGTTATGGCCAAGCTCATCTATTGGGTTATATGGCCAAGATCAACCGTTGGGTTGTGGCCAACCTCATCCATTGTGTTACAACCAAACTCAGCCATTGGGTTATGGCCAACCTCATCCCTTGGGTTGTGGTCGACCTCATCCATTGGGTGATGGCCAAGATCAACCATTGGGTTATGGCCAACCTCATCCCTTGGGTTACAACCAAACTCAGCCATTGGGTTATGGCCAACCTCATCCCTTGGGTTACAACCAACCCCATCCCTTGGGTTATGGCCAACCTCAACCACTGAGTTATGGCCAACCACATCCCTTGAGTTATGGCCAACCTCATCCATTGGGTTATGGCCAAGATCAACCATTGGGTTGTGGTCAACTTCATCCCTTGGGTTATGGCTGACCTCATCCATTGGGTTACAACCAACCTCATCCATTGGGTTACAACCAAACTCAGCCGTTGGGTTGTGGCCAAACTCAACCATCGGGTTGGACCCCAACTCAATAGCAAAGTCATGGTGTGAGGTGGCACCCAACCACCCAACCACCATCCGACTGCACTGATGCAGACTTGCTCCTTGCTCTCAGCAGGCCAGCTTCTCGTTTCCATTGCTGATGCTGCAGTCTGGTGCTCACATCTTGCGCTTTGGCTCCTAAGGATTTTGGGGCAAGCTGGGGAAAAGGACCTTTGTGCAAAGGGCTGTGATCTTCCAGGTGGATTTTGCACGCAGAGATAACCAAGGGTGATTTCCAGCTCTCCTCCAGCTGTGACAAGGATGCAAGCCAGCCACAAAAAACGAGCGGTTGCTGCATGAGCAATCTGGAAGCTTGGTTAAATAAGGGAAAACGAGGTTGCTTCGGCTCACGGGAAGACATGGGAGCAGAGCTGTGATTGCAAATATGGCCAAGGTTGTTACAACAAGGCCGGCAAGTCGTTAGCAAGGAGGAGCAGGGAATGATGCTGCAGTGGGGAGGAATTAAGGCAAGCAGCAGGCGTGACGCCGGCACCTGGGAGCCACTTGGGGGGTGTGCATGGGGAAGGGGGGTCCTGGCAGGGAACCCATTTGTGAGGACGCTGTAAGAACGATGGAGCCGTGCATGCAGCCGTACTCTTGGGGAGCTGGGCTCATTGAGGGGTGTTTTTTTGTGTGTTTAATCCCCAACCCATCCTCTCTCGGGGAGGATCAGAGCCATTCGTGCGCCATCACATTAACTTTTATAGGGGGAAATGTCTGCCTTCAACAGATTTCTTTTCCTGTGCGCCGAGGATGCGCCGCAGCCCAACACTCCGTCAGCTCCTAACGAGGATGGGAAACCCTTCCAACACCTCCGCCAGCTCAGAGCAAAGCTACAAATAAACCACTCAAACGGACGGCTCTTCTCCTAATCACCCCATAAAACGTATTTAAGCAGCTAGCCTGAGACTTTCCACAGCTTTATTTATCTCTTTATTATTGCAGCTGACCGGAGAATCCTTCTCCTAAAGAGCCTGGTGCCAAAAGCCTTGAGTTATGCAAAGGGGTGATGGAGGATTGCTGTGCTGCTGCCCACGTGGGATTTAGGGGGGCAATGGGGCACCCCAGGGTGGGCTGCTGCTGTCCGGGGGGGGGCACTGGGGTTCCAAAATGGGGGTGACTGGGGGTCAAGTGGTTGTCACCTCACTGATTTGTCTGCAGTTGCAAATAGGGGTGGGCTGCTGCAATTTGGGGGGTGTCCTTCTGCCATTTAGGGGGTAGGACTGCAAGGAGGGGGCTGATGTTCCTCCTTCTTTGTTGGGGATACGACTGCAATGTTGGGGGTTCGGATGGCAGGTTGGGGGGACGTGAGTGCAGTGTGGGGGGGCGATGTTCCTCCCTCCTACGGGGGATGCAGTTGTAATTTGGAGGACGCAGCTGCAATTTGGGGGAATGCAGCTGCAACGTGAGGTGATGCAGCTGCAACGTGAGGTGATGCAGCTGCAATTTGGGGCGATGCAGCTGCAACATGAGGTGATGCAGCTGCAACGTGAGGTGATGCAGCTGCAATGTGGGGCGACGCAGATGCAATGTGAGGTGGTGCAGCTGCAATTTGGGGCAATGCAGCTGCAATGTGAGGTGATACAACTGCAATGTGGAGCAATGCAGCTGCAACATGAGGTGATGCAGCTGCAATTTGGGGCAATGCAGCTGCAACGTGAGGTGATGCAGCTGCAATGTGAGGCTATGCAGCTGCAATATGGAGCAATGCAGCTGCAATGTGGGGGCAATGCAGCTGCAACGTGGAGAAATGCAGCTTCAACAATGAGGTGCTGCAGCTGCAACGTGAGGTGATGCGGCTGCAATATGGAGCAATGCAGCTGCAATGTGGGGCGATGCAGCTGCAACGTGAGGTGATGCAGCTGCAATATGAGGCAACGCACCTCAAGCTTGGGGCCGTTTCAACCTCACCCCATTAGCAGAGGGGCTGCATGAATCCCCCCACACTCCCTCCCTACACATCTCCCCCCCCCTCCAGCTTCCCCACCAGGCCCTGCGGTTGCTCCAGGTTATCCCCAGCAGCCAAACCCCAGCACTGCTCACCTCTGCTCCTTCCGCTCTTATCTCAACCCCTGAAGCCTCTGCAGTCCCTCCTTCGCACGCCCTTTTCCTCTGAACCCCTTCCAAAGCATTAATTACACCCCTGGAAGCCTCACAGCCAGGTGTGACGGCGCCAAGACCACAGAGGGAGAAGCAAAACCCCATCAGAGAGCAGCGCTGCGAGGCAAGGGGAGGCAACAGGAGAGACCTGAGGGCCCCCAAAGCTGCAGTTTGAGGGGTCAGATTGCAATCTGTAGGATGCCACAGCGAGCCAAGGGGGGGGATTTGGGGATGGGATTCCAATTTGGGGGTGGGATTGCAATTTGGGATGGGATTGCAATTGGGGATGGGATTGCAATTGGGGATGGGATTGCAATTGGGGATGGGATTGCAGTTTGGGGATGGGATTGCAGTTTGGGATGGGATTGCATCCTGGGGATGGGATTGCAGTTGGGGATGGGATTGCAGTTTGGGGATGGGATTGCAGTTGGGGATGGGATTGCAGTTTGGGGATGGGATTGCAGTTGGGGATGGGATTGCAGTTGGGGATGGGATTGCAGTTTGGGGATGGGATTGCAGTTGGGGGGTGGGATTGCAGTTTGGGGGTGGGATTGCAAGTTGGGATGGGATTGCAGTTTGGGATGGGATTGCAATTGGGGATGGGATTGCAGTTTGGGGATGGGATTGCAGTTTGGGATGGAATTGCAATTTGGGGATGGGATTGCAGTTGGGGATGGGATTGCAGTTTGGGGATGGGATTGCAGTTGAGGATGGGATTGCAGTTGGGGGTGGGATTGCAGTTGGGGATGGGATTGCAGTTGGGGATGGAATTGCAATTTGGGGATGGGATTGCAGTTGGGGATGGGATTGCAGTTGGGGATGGGATTGCAGTTGGGGTGGGATTGCATCCTGGGGATGGGATTGCAGTTTGGGATGGGATTGCAGTTTGGGATGGGATTGCAATTGGGGATGGGATTGGAATTTGGGATGGGATTGCAGTTTGGGATGGGATTGCAGTTGGGGATGGGATTGCAGTTTGGGGGTGGGATTGCAATTGGGGATGGGATTGCAGTTTGGGGATGGGATTGCAGTTTGGGATGGAATTGCAATTTGGGGATGGGATTGCAGTTGGGGATGGGATTGCAGTTTGGGGATGGGATTGCAGTTGAGGATGGGATTGCAGTTGGGGGTGGGATTGCAGTTGGGGATGGGATTGCAGTTGGGGATGGATTGCAGTTTGGGGATGGGATTGCAGTCTGGGGATGGGATTGCAATTGGGGATGGGATTGCAGTTTGGGGATGGGATTGCAGTTTGGGATGGGATTGCATCCTGGGGATGGGATTGCAGTTGGGGATGGGATTGCAGTTTGGGGATGGGATTGCAGTTGGGGATGGGATTGCAGTTGGGGATGGGATTGCAGTTTGGGGATGGGATTGCAGTTGGGGGGTGGGATTGCAGTTTGGGGGTGGGATTGCAAGTTGGGATGGGATTGCAGTTTGGGATGGGATTGCAATTGGGGATGGGATTGCAGTTTGGGGATGGGATTGCAGTTTGGGATGGAATTGCAATTTGGGGATGGGATTGCAGTTGGGGATGGGATTGCAGTTTGGGGATGGGATTGCAGTTGAGGATGGGATTGCAGTTGGGGGTGGGATTGCAGTTGGGGATGGGATTGCAGTTGGGGATGGAATTGCAATTTGGGGATGGGATTGCAGTTGGGGATGGGATTGCAGTTGGGGTGGGATTGCATCCTGGGGATGGGATTGCAGTTTGGGATGGGATTGCAGTTTGGGGATGGGATTGCAGTTTGGGGATGGGATTGCAATTGGGGATGGGATTGCAGTTTGGGGATGGGATTGCATCCTGGGGATGGGATTGCAGTTGGGGATGGGATTGCAGTTTGGGGATGGGATTGCAGTTGGGGATGGGATTGCATCCTGGGGGGGGGATGCACTTGCAGTCTAGGGGATGCACTCGCAGCCTAAGGGATGCAATTGCAACCTGGTGAGGCCTTTGCACTTTGGGGATGCAGCAATGCCATGGCAGCCCCCCTTCTCCCAGCACCCATGGGTGGCCCCAGGCAGAAGCAGCTCCTGCTGCTGATCCAGCCCATAAGGATCCTTGCAGTTACCCAGCACAAAAGTTTGTTTTGAGCCCCATCCCCTCTCAGGCTGCGAGTGCATCCCCCAGTTTGCACGTGCATCACCCCCCCAGGATGCGACACCATCCCCAAATTGAACCTCACGAATGGATAAATTGGGTGCAGGGGGACTCGCTGCAAGGAGGGCGGGTTGTTAAAAAGCTGCAAGCTGACAGCTGGGCTTCCAAACCCTAAAAACATCACAGAAATGGGGCACGTCCCCAAGCAGGGCAGGGAATGAGCTGAACCCCAGCAGCAAAGGCACCCAGCGAAGGCAAAGAGTCGGATCTCAGAGCACGGGGTTCCCTTTTCCCCCCTCCTTTTCCGCTCTGCGTACCCACAGCCTTCCTCCCACCCTCCTCATCCTCCCCCCCCCTCGGCCCCGTTTCGACCCCGCGGCCATAAATCAGAGCTCAGTGGGACGCAGACAGATGGGAGCAACGCCGTCCTGATGGATTCCGGCGGCGGAGCGACGCTCCATAAAATCAATAGAGGGGATGCGAGGTGTAAATCTTTATTCGGGGCTCCGTCGAGGAGATAAAGGCGGGGGGGGAGGAATGGGGAGGAGTGGGGGGGGGGGGGGGTTTCCAATGGGATGGGGGTATAGAGGGTGCGTTGTCCTGGAAAAGAGGGGGAAAAATGGGGAGGGGATGGGAATGTGGAGCGCTGTGTGGGGATGGGGGGGGTCTGACTGCATAGGGTGGGAATAGGGGGGGTCCTGGGGGGGGGGGGGCACGGAGTTTGTCCTAAAGGAGAAGCCCTCCTCCGCTCGTCCCACGTGAACGAATGGCTGAGAAGGTATTGGAAGCGCTAATTAACCTGGAGCCGTTCTTTTATCGGTGGTAATTGGGATTAATTAGTACTACGGGGGGGGGGGGGGAGGGGGGGGCTCAGCCTTCGCTTCTCCTCATTTTTTCCGTTTCTGTGCTTTTTTAACCCAAAATGAAGAGGAGGTTTCCATCCTCTGCATGGGGTCTGGGATTCTGCGTCGTCGTGTCCCCCCTCCCCCCCCATCTATTGCCCCCCCAATGAGAGCCCCCAGAGATGGATGGGGAAGGGAGAAGGGGGGGGGGGTGGCCTAAAATGCACTTTTTTAGGTGTTGTTTTCTATGTAGAAGTGGAGGGAGGGGAGGGGGGGGAAGTTTGGTGTTTGGGTTATGAGGATGAGGGAAATAAAGGGGGAATGGGGGAAAGGGGAGGGGATGAGGGGGAGGAAAAGGAAACTGGGGGGGAAGGAGAGAGAAAAGGAAAGAGGGAAAAGGGAGAAAAAGGGAGAAGGGGGGGAAGAAGGAAAAAAAGGAAAAAGGAAGATAAGGGGGAGGAAAAGGGGGGGGGAAGGGGGAGAAGATAAAAGGGGAAGCGAGAGGAAAAGAAACAAAAAGATAAAGGAAAAGAAGAAGAAAAAGGAGGAAAAAAGCAGAAGAGCGAAAGAGAAGGGAAAAGAGAAAGAAAAAGAGAAACTGAGGACGATTCTCACCTGCGGCCGAGGCTCCGACGGCGCGGACGGACCCTGGGGGGGGGGATGTGAGGGGGGGTCCCGCTGTTCGGGACCACTTGGGGGGGGGGAAATAGGGGGGGGGACGGGGTTCCGCTGTGAGTCCCAACAGCTTCGGAGCGAAACCTCCGCGCACCTCCAGCGCTCCGCACCCAAACCCGCGGCGCTGCCCCCCCCCGCTTCATCCTCCCCCCCCCTCCCCCCCCCCCCCCCCCCCCCCCAACTCCGTGGGGGTCCCGTCGAGGACGGCTATTGGTCCGAGCCGCCCACGTGACCCCCCCCGAATCCAATTTCTTTTTTTTTTTTTTTTGGGGGGGGGGGTTCTGCTTTTTTTTTGCCCCCCCCCCAATCTCCATCCTATTCCCGTATTTTTCGGCCCGGATGAGAGACGGTGTCCCGAAAACACTGAGCCCTCACCCCCCTCCCCCCAATGGACCCCCCCCCCCCTCGGACCGCCCCACGGAACCCCCGGCACCCTCCGATGGACCCCCCCCCTCCACAACCCCATGGAACCCCCCCCCCCGGGGCCGCAAAGTGAAGTTTGAGAGGAGAGAATCACAGAGCTGAGACCCCCGGAATGGGCTCAGCCCCCTCCTCACCCCTACACCGAGCTGAGCCCCCCCCCAGGATGGTCTGAGACCCCCCCAGGATGGTCTGAGACCCCCAGGATTGATCTGAGGCCCCCCCAGAAATGGTCTGAACCCTCCCATATTAACCTGAACCCCAGGAGTCATTTGAGCCCCCCTGACCGACTTGAACCCCCCCCACCCCCCCAGGAACGATCTGAGCCCCTCAGAATGGATCTGAGCCCCCCAGAATGGATCTGAGCCCCCCGGGATGCATCTGAGCCCCCCCAGGATTGGTCTGAGCCCCCCCAGAATCCATCTGAGCCCCCCTAGGATTGGTCTGAGCCCCTCAAGATTGATCTGAGCCCCCCAGAATGGATCTGAGCCCCCAAGATTGATTTGAGCCCCCCAGAATTGATCTGTGCCCCCCCCCCCCCCGAAACGATCTGAGCCCCCCAGGATGGATCTGAGCCCCCCCAGGATGCATCTGAGCCCCCAGGATCGATCTGAGCCCCCCAGGATGCATCTGAGCCCCCCCAGAATGGATCTGACTCCCCCAGAATGGATCTGAGCCCCCCAGAATTGATCTGAGCCCCCCCCAGGAAGAATCTGAGCCCCACAGGAGCGATCTGAGCCCCTCCAGGATGCGTCTGAGCCCCCCCAGGAACGATCTGAGACCCCCAGAAACGATCTGAGCCCCCCAGGATGGATCTGAGCACCTCCAGGATCAGTTTGAGCCCCCCCCAGAATTGATCTGAGCCCCCCCCGAATGGATCTGAGCCCCCCATGAGCGATCTGAGCCCCCCAGAGTTGATCCAAGCCCCCCAGGATGGATCTGAGCCCCCCCAGAATTGATCTGAGCCCCCCAGGATGCATCTGAGCTCCCCAGAATGGATCTGACCCCCCCAGAATTGATCTGGGCCCCCCCAGGATTGGCCTGAGCCCCCCCCCAGAAATGATCTGAGCCCCCCCAGAATGGATCTGAGCCCCCCAGGATGGATCTGAGCCCCCCCAAAAAACGATCTGAGCCCCCCCGAATGGATCTGAGCCCCCCCAGGATGCATCTGAGCCCCCCCAGGATTGATCTGAGCCCCCCCAGGATGGATCTGAGCCCCACAGGAGTGATGTGAACCCCCCCAGGATGGATCTGAGCCCCCCCAGGATGGATCTGAGCCCCCCCAGAAATGATCTGAGCCCCCCCCCAGGATCCATCTGAGCCCCCAGAATGGATCTGAGCCCCCCAGGATGCATCTGACCCCCCCAGGATCGATCTGACCCCCCCAGGATCGATCTGACCCCCCCCCAAGATCGATCTGCTACCAGCACGAACGTCCCCTCGGGGATCCCCACCAGCCGCAGGTCCTGGCAGGTCACAGCAGCGATCCGTCCCGACCCCGTTCTACACCCCCCCCCTTCCCCCGCCCCCCCCCCGTGCCCTTTTCACCCCAATCCGCCCGAGGCCAACCGTGACCCTTTCACCCCCCCCCCCCCCCAACCCCCAGTTCCCCCCCCCCTCCATCGCTCCATCGCTCCGAGCGGCGGATCCGGAGCCGCTTTGACAAATAGGGGGGGGGTCGGGGGGGGGGGGGGTTCGAACGGGGGGGGGGGGGGGTCGGCAAAAAAAAAAAGCGCTGCGCCAACCGGGAGCGGCGATTCGTCATCAGCTGAGCCATGCAGGAATGCGGCTGGTTTCGTGATGGGGGGGCGGGGGGGGAAAAATGAGGGAGGGGGGAAGGAGGGAAAAGGAGGGGGAAAAAAGGGGGAGAGAAATGAATAGAGGGGGAAAAAGGGGGGGGGAGGGGGGTGGAAAAGGAGAAAAAAGGTGGAAATGGAGGGAAGAGGGAGGGAAGGAAAGGATGGGGAGAAATGAGGGGAAATGGGGGGAATGGGTGGAAAAGAAGGAAATGAAAGGGGAAAAAAGGAGGAAAAAAAGGAGGAAAAAGGAGGAAAAAGGAGAAAATGGGGAAGAAATGAATAGAGGGGGAAAAATGGGGGGGGGGAAGGATGGAAAAGGAGGAGGAAAAAGGGTGGAAAAGGAGGGAAGAGGGAGGGAGAGGAAAGGATGGGGAGAAATGAGGGGAAATGGGGGGGGAAATAAGGAGGGAAAAGGGGAAAAAGGAGGAAAAAAGGAGGAAAAAGGAGAAAATGGGGGAAGAAATGAATAGAGGGGGGAAATGGGGGGGGGGAGGATGGAAAAGAAGGAGGGGAAAGGAGGAAATGAAAGGGGGAAAAAGGGGGGAAAAATGAATAGAGAGGGAAAAAGGGGGGGAGGAAGGATGGAAAAGAAGGAGGAAAAAAGGGTGGAAACGGAGGGAAGAGGGAGGGAAGGAAAGGATGGGGAGAAATGAGGGGAAATGGGGGGGAAATAAGGAGGGAAAAGGGGAAAAAGGAGGAAAAAAGGAGGAAAAAAGGAGGAAAAAGGAGAAAATGGGGGAATAATTGAATAGAGGGGGAAAAGGGGGGGGAAAGGAGAAAAGGAAAGAAGGAGGAAAAAAGGGGGGGAGAAATGGGTGGAGGGGAAATGGATGAAAAGAAGGAGGGAAAGGAGGAAATGAATGGAGAAAGGGGGAAAAAAGGGGGAAAAATGAATAGAGAGGGAAAAAGGGGGGGAGGAAGGATGGAAAAGAAGGAGGAAAAAGGTGGAAATGGAGGGAAGAGGGAGGGAAGGAAAGGATGGGGAGAAATGAGGGGAAATGGGGGGGGAAATAAGGAGAGAAAAGGGGAAAAAAGGAGGAAAAAGGGGAAAAAAGGAGAAAATGGGGGAAAAGAAAAATTTGGGGTTGAAGGGGAAATAAAAAATAATGAGGAAAGGTTTCAAAAAGGAGAGAAATGGAAAAAGTGAGGAAAAAGATCCCAAACCCCACAGTGACCCAAATCCCACCCCATCCCAACCCCCCCCCCACCCTACAGCATCCCAAACCCACACAATTCCCAGCCCTGTAGTGACCCCAATCCCACAGCATCCCAAACCCCACAGCATCTCCAATCCCAAAGCTTCCCAACCCCACCCCACCCCAAAATCATCCAATCCCCAACCCCACAGCATCCCAAACCCCACAGCATCTCCAATCCCAAAGATTCCCAACCCCCCACCCAACCCCAAACCCACCCCATTCCCAACCCCACAGCATCTCCAATCCCAAAGTTTCCCAACCCCACCCATCCCCAAACCCATCCCATCCCCAACCCCAATCCCACCCAAACCCCCACAGCATCCCCAGCCCCACCCCACCCCAAACCCACCCCATCCCCAACCCCAAATCCCACAGCATCCCAAACCCCACAGCGTCTCCAATCCCAAAGCATCCCAACCCCCACCCCAAACCTACCGCATCCCCAACCCTACAGCATCCCAAACCCCACATCTCCAATCCCAAAGTTTCCCAAACCCACCCCAATCCAAACCCCACAGGACCCAAACCCCACAGTGACCCCAATCCCACAGCACCCAAACCCCACAGCATCTCCAATCCCAATTTTCCCAAACCCCCACCCAACCCCAAACCCATCCCATCCCCAACCCCACAGCACCCAAACCCCACAGCATCCCCAGCCCCCACAGCACCCCAAACCCACCCCACCCCCAACCCCAATCCCACAGCATCCCAAACCCACAGCATCTCCAATCCCAAAGCTTTCCAACCCCCAAACCACCTCAACCCCACCCCATCCCCATCCCAAACCCCACAGCATCTCCAATCCATAGTTTCCCAACCCCCAAACCACCTCAACCCCACCCCATCCCCAACCCCAAACCCACAGCATCTCCAATCCCAAAGCTTCCCAACCCCCAGACCACCTCAACCCACCCCATCTCCAACCCAAACCCCACAGCATCTCCAATCCCAAAGATTCCCAACCCCCCATCTTACCCCAAATCCACCCCATCTCCAACCCCACAGCACCCAATCCCAAAGTTTCCCAACCCCCACCTCACCCCAACCCACCCCATCCCCAACCCCACAGCACCCAAACCCCACATCTCCAATCCCAAAGTTTCCCAAACCCACCCCAATCCCAAACCCCACAGGACCCAAACCCCACAGTGACCCCAATCCCACAGCATCCCGAACTCCACAGCATCTCCAATCCCAAAGCTTCCTAACCCCCCATCTTACCCCAAACCCATCCAATCCCCAACCCCACAGCATCCCAAACCCCACATCTCCAATCCCAAAGTTTCCCAAACCCCACAGTGACCCCAATCCACAGCATCCCAAACCCCACAGCATCTCCCATCCCAAAGCTTCCCAACCCCCACCCCACCCCAAACCCCACCCCATCCAGACCCCACCCCACCCTATACCCCGCACCCCCCTCAACCCCCACAAGCACCCCAAATCCTCCCCATCCCCTAAACCCAACTCTCCCCCCCTCCCCAAAATCTCCCCCCCCCCCCCCCCCCCACCCCCATCCCGGCTCCGCGCGGTCCCGGCCGCGGCTCTCTGCCTCCCCCTAGCGGCTCCTCCACGCACTGCAGCTGAGGTACGGCCCGGTACGGCCGTGGGGTGCGGGGAGGGCGGGTGGGGTGCGGGGATATGGGGATGGGGATGAGGGATATGGGGATGGTGGATGGAGGGATGGAGGATGGAGAGATGGGGGATGGGGGATGGAGGGATGAGGGGACATGGGATGGGGGTGGAGGATGGAAGATGAAAGGATGGGGGGATATGGGGATGGGGGAAGGGGGATGGGGGATATGGGGATGGAGGGATGGGGGATGGAGGGATGGGGGATGGGGGATGGAGGGATGAGGGGATGTGGGATGGGGGTGGAGGATGGAAGATGAAGGGATGGGGGATATGGGGATGGGGGAAGGGGGATGGGGGATGGAGGGATGGGGGATGGAGGATGGAGGGATGAGGGGATATGGGGATGGGGGAAGGGGGATGAGGGGATATGGGGATGGAGGGATGGGGGATGGAGGGATGGGGGATGGGGGATGGAGGGATGAGGGGATGTGGGGATGGGGGTGGAGGATGGAAGATGAAGGGATGGGGGGATATGGGGATGGGGGAAGGGGGATGGGGGATGGAGGGATGGGGGATGGAGGATGGAGGGATGAGGGGATATGGGGATGGGGGAAGGGGGATGGAGGCATGAGGGGATATGGGGATGATGGAGGGATGGGGAATGTGGGGATGGAGGGATGGGGGATGGAGAGATGGGGGATGGAGGATGGAGGATGAGAGGATATGGGGATGGGGGATGGGGATGGAGGGATGGGGGATGGAGGATGGAGGGATGAGGGGATATGGGGATGGAGGATGAAGGGATAGAGGATGGAGGGATAGGGGATGTAGGGATAGGGGATGGAGGGATGAAGGGATGGAGGATGGAGGATGGAGGATAGAGGGATGGGGGCTATGGGGATGTGGGGATGGGGGATGTAAGGATGGAG
The DNA here is from genome assembly GCA_030408155.1 of Lophura swinhoii. NCBI lineage: Eukaryota > Metazoa > Chordata > Aves > Galliformes > Phasianidae > Lophura > Lophura swinhoii. The sequence continues at coordinate 1,966,736 of CM059484.1, forward strand.
GGATGGGGGATGGAGGATGGAGGGATGGGGGATGGAGGGATGGGGAATGTGGGGATGGAGGGATGGGGGGTGTAGGGATGGAGGGATGGAGGGATGGGGGATGGAGGGATGGGGGATGGAGGGATGGGGAATTTGGGGATGAGGGATGAGAGGATATGGAGATGGAGGATGAAGGGATGGAGGATGGAGGGATAGGGGATGGAGAGATGGGGGATGGAGGATGAAGGGATGAGGGGATTATGGGGATGGAGGATGGAGGGATGAGGAATGTGGGGATGGAAAGATGGGGGATGGAGGGATGGAGGGATTGGGGGATGTGGGGATGGGGGATGGAGGGATGAAGGGATGGAAGATGGAGGGATGGAATGTGGGGATGTGGGGATGGGGGTGGAGGATGGGGCCTGTGGGGATGGAGGGATGGGGGGATGTAAGGATGAGAGGATATGGAGATGGGGGATAAAGGGATGGAGGATGTGGGGATGGGGATGCAGGGATGGGGGATGCGGCGATGGAGGATATGGGGGTGGGGGATGTGGGGATGGAGGATGAAGGGATGAGGGGATACAGGGATGAAGGACGCAGGGATGGAAGATATGGGGGTGAGGAATGTGGGGATGTGGGAAGGGGGATGGGGGGCAGGGAGGGAGAGTGGGAAAGAGGAAGGAAATAAGGGAAGGATGGAGGAAGACGCTTCGCTCCGGGGTTGCGCAGCAATTCCCATCCGCGGGAGGAAGGAGAGGCCGAGCTCAGGGGAAGATTGAATTGAAGCCACGGGGCCATTAACCCGCTGCCCTGGCCCAACTCCAGCTGCAGTAATTACATTCGCCCTGATTAAAAATTTCCCCTTCGTTTTCAATTAGCTTCGTCGTCCTTCTTCGCTTCCCTCCTCCCGAAGCTCAGCGCTGTGCGGCTCCGCAGTGCGGCTGCTCTGCAAAGGGGGGAAACTGAGGCACGGGGTGCTGGGGGGGGGGGCTGGGGGCATCGTGGGGCATCGCGTGGGGGGTGATCATAGTGCCTATGGGGCACCTATGGGGTGTTGCTCTACACTGGGGCTCCTATGGGGCGTCGCGTGGGGGTGTTGATGGCACCCATGGGCACAAAGAAGAGGGGAGGAACCACATCCCCCCACCCTGACACAGCAATGAGGTTAATGACCCCCCCAAAAAAGGCGCAGTGCTGGCAGGAATATGGGAGAGGGGGGGATCTTATCTCACTCCATCTGTCTGTCTGTCCGTCCCGCTGTCTCCCCTGTGTTTATCCTTCCTATCTCCCAGCTGATCTCACTCCATCCTGCGCTCTCTCTGCTCCCCGCACTGTTTATTTTGCTGCCCATTGCAGCGTCTGTTTGCTGTGCTGTCCTTGGGCCTTTCTGCTCTCTGCCTCTCTCCAGTCAATGGTTTCCATTTGGTGACTGAAAGGAGAAAACCCACTCAGCCCTTCCCTTCCCTTCCCTTCCCTTCCCTTCCCTTCCCTTCCCTTCCCTTCCCTTCCCTTCCCTTCCCTTCCCTTCCCTTCCCTTCCCTTCCCTTCCCTTCCCTTCCCTTCCCTTCCCTTCCCTTCCCTTCCTTCCCTTCCTTCCCTTCCCTTCCCTTCCCTTCCCTTCCCTTCCCTTCCCTTCTCCTCCTTTCCCCCAAACGTTCAGCTCTGTTACACCCATGGTCTGAGCCACAACACCTCCCATCCCTCTTCCATCCCTCCCTCTTTCCTCCTTCTTCCATCTCTCCATCCTCCTCCACCCTTCCATCTCTATTCCATCCCTCCAACCTTCCTCCATCTCTCCATCCTTCTTCCATCTTTCATCCTTCCACCTCTTTTCCCTCATCCTTCCATCCCTCCAACCTTCCTCCATCTCTCCTCCTTCCTCCATCCTACCATCTCTCCTTCTTCCATCCTTCCATCCTTCATCCCTCCATCCCTCATCCCTCCCCCTTCCCTTCTCCTTCCATCCCTCCATTCTCCTCCCACCCTTCCATCTCTCTTCCATCCCTCCAACCTTCCTCCATCCCTCCATCCTTCTTCCATCCTTCATCCCTCCATTCCTCATCCCTCCCCCTCCTCCTTCCATCCCTCCATCCTCCTCCACCCTTCCATCTCTCTTCCATCCCTCCAACCTTCCTCCATCTCTCCCTCCTTCCTCCATCCTTCCATCCCCCCTTCTTCCGTCCTTCCATCTTCATCCCTCCATCCCTCATCCCTCCCCCTTCCCTTTTCCTTCCATCCTCCATCCTCCTCCACCCTTCCATCTCTCTTCATCCCTCCAACCTTCCTCCATCCTTCCATCCCTCCTTCTTCCATCCTTCATCCCTCCATCCCTCATCCCTCCCCTTCCCTCCTCCTTCCATCCCTCCATCCTCCTCCACCCTTCCATCTCTCTTCCATCCCTCCAACCTTCCTCCATCTCTCCATCCTTCTTCCATCCTTCATCCCTCCATCCCTCATCCCTCCCCCTCCTCCTTCCATCCCTCCATCCTCCTCCACCCTTCCATCTCTCTTCCATCCCTCCAACCTTCCTCCATCTCTCCATCCTTCCTCCATCCCTCCACCCTTCTTCAATCCTCCATCCCTCCCCCTTCCCTCCTCCTTCCATCCCTCCATCCTTCCTCCACCCTTCCATCTCTCTTCCATCCCTCCAACCTTCCTCCATCCCTCCACCCTTCCCCAATCCTCCATCCCTCCCCCTTCCCTCCCTCACCTCCATCTCCCCACCGCTGCCTCCCTCTCCCCACACCCCCACCCCACAGCAGCCTCTCCCCTCCCCGCAGGACCCACACAAAACCCCAAAGCTGAGCACGACGAACCATCCTCATTTATCCCACCCCCTTCACCCCCCCAGGGGGGAAATTAACGAGCCCCAATCCCAAAAGGTCTCCAATATTTGAGCAGCCATTTGGCGTCCCGACAGCGAGGCTGGGGAAGGCGAGGCGGTCAGATATGACAACAGCCTTGAAATACGGAGGCGCTCCGTAATATATGGACTGCATTCCCTGTAAAAATTATTTATTGGGAACTTTTAGTTACTAAGTGGCGCGGTGATGGAGTGCCCTGGGAGGGGGGTCGGTGGTGGTGGTGGTGATGGTGGGGTTGGGTAAAGGGGGGTTGAGGGGGGGGTCCATCCCTATTGCATTCGCATTGCAGTGCAGCTCCGGAGCCGTGCGTCCGTCTGGGCAGCACTCGAGGACGAGCCATAAAACTGTCAGAGCTGCAGTAAATCAGGGATGCCTGAGGCTCCAGGAATTCCCTCCGACAGCTTTGAGCCATATGCTGAGAAACGGGGGGGGGGGGGGGGAGGTTGGGGGTGGGTGGGGTGGGGGGGTGGGGAGGAGGGGTGCGAGATGCGTGGGGCTGGAGGAGGATGGGGAGGGTTGGGGATGGGGCTCTGTGCGTGGGGGGAGGTGGGGTTGTGGGGTAGAGGGGGGGTCTGATCATGTAGGAGTGACCCCCCCCATCACCATCTCCGGACTACATTTCCCATGCTGCACCTCGGGGTCATGTGCCACCCCTCCCCCTCGGGTGCATTATGGGAGATGTAGTCCCCAACAGGGGTTCTCTGGCACTGCGAGGGACTTTTCCAACCCAAAAATGGGGGGGAAAAAAGAGAAAAGCAGCGCTGCAAGAAGCACCAAAATCCCTCCTGTGTCCCACAGCCCCTTCCTGCTCCGCGGCTGCCCCCCTGGGGGGCTGCTGAGCCCCATAACCCCCTCTGATCACCACATCCTCTCCAAGGTGTACCCTTCCACGTCCCCACGTCCCCATCCATTCCCTATTCCCCATCCATTCCCTATTCCCCCTCCATCCCCTTCTCCCCATCCATTCCCCATTCCCCATCCATCCCCCATATACCCCCCTAACCCCCCCTCCATCCCCCTTCTCCCCCTCATCCCCCATTCCCCATCCATCCCCATTTCCCTTCCATCCCAAGCCCCCATCCATCCCCATACCCCCCATCCACCCCAATGCCTCCACCCACCCGCATGTCCCCCTCCATCCCCCATACCTCCATCCCCCATACCTCCATCCCCCATACCTCCATCCATCCCCCTTGTCCCATCCATCCCCCATTCCCCATGCCCCCCTCCATCCCTCTTCTCCCCCTCCATCCCCATTTCCCTTCCATCCCCACATCCCCATCCATCCCCCATTCCCCCTCCATCCCCCATATACCCACCTAACCCCCCCTCCATCCCCCTTCTCCCCCTCCACCCCCATTCCCCATCCATCCTTCACATCCCCACCCAACCCCCCATCCATCCCCATTCCCCTTCCATCCCAATGCCCCCACCCACCCCCATGTCCCCCTCCATCCCCCATACCTCCATCCATCCCCCTTGTCCCCATCCATCCCCCATTCCCCACCTATCCCCCATGCCCCCCTCTATCCCTCTTCTCCCCATCCATCCCCCATTCCCCCTCCATCCCCCATTTACCCACCTAACCCCCCATCCATCCCCCCTCTCCCAATCCATCCTCCTCCCTCCATCGTTCCCCATCCATCCCCCATCCATCCCCACATCCCTACCCAACCCCCCACCCACCCCCATTTCCTTTCCATCCCCGCACCCCCCATCCATCCCCCACGCCCCCCTCCACCCCAATTCCCCCCTCCCAGCCCCCCTGTCCCCCTCCATCATCCCCACCCCATGTCTGTGTCACTGGTGGTGCCTGGGATCGGCGCCGGCCCTCGAGGCGTCCGTCCTTTGGGTATTTAATGGCCCTGTTACCGTAAAGATGCTG